>JAOVVB010049851.1:0-14745 GCA_028570985.1 Heterobranchus longifilis
CTCATAAGTCTAGGCTCCCCACTACGATACAATATGATGTCCACGATAACGATGGTATCATGATACAGTGATTCTGAGATACTCTATATATTGCAAGACAATTATAGTTAGATCATGATGTAACTGAAGAAGAAAAAATACCCCTAAAAAGGCAAAAAGTATTTGCTCACAGTATTTGTATTTATTCACTGCATTGTGGAGTTTCACAAAATTTGACAACTGAGATGACACAGTGTCTTACAAAGTGCATAGATTCTTTAACACACAAAAGGCCAGACTGCCAGAAAGCAGAACAGTTCTGGAGTTAAAATGTTAGAAATAAAGGGAGGAAAGAACCATGCACTCATTGGAAATCTTTACAATCAGTGCAAATTAAGTTTACATAAAAATAAATTAAACAAATAAATGAATGCAAAAAAAAGAGAGAGAGAGAGATGTGGGTGTGCCTACCTTGCTAGAGCTGCCCGACAATGGACTTGACATGTGCTGGCTACATGTTGCTGGCCAGCACATGGAAGCTTTGTTTACATTTTTAACCAATTAAATATCAGATATTTATTTGACACCGCTTTCAGCCAATAATTTGTTAGACAAAGCATTTTTAGAAGCGTTTTTGACGGCCATCACTCGCCCGTCTCACGGAACAGATAGGATTCCATTATATTAAATTTATCAATCCTCACTGACTCCGTGAGACGACCCCCCCCTCGTGTTTTTTTATGCTTCAAGTCTATTTTTGTGGTGTTTGTGAAGCATTTCTGCACAGACAGCGGTTTAAATCACACAAATACCCCGCCGTATCAGTGTTTTGAACATATTAACCGTAGCTCCAGTGATTGATCAGCAGTCCTCCTCGTGTGCGGAGAAAACAAAAATCAATGAATGATCCAAACATGTTGATTTTCCTTTCGACATGAAAACTACTTTGGTTCAGTAAATGTCAGCTGTCAGTCAGCCTGCTGAAGACAGGTTAAGCAGCCGGTGTCACATCACAGCTCAGGGTACCGGCCCAGACTTTTTTTTTTCCAACTCGGAAAAGGAGGACAAATGGGTGTCCGGCTCGAGGCTGCGCCGGTCGCCGGACACGGCATTTCAAATCCGGACTGTCCGTCCTAAATCCGGACGAATGGCCACCCTAACCAACAATAATACCACTCTGAAACGCTAGGGGCAGAAAAGTTGAATTAATATCTGTTGCCACTTTAAATTAACAACAAATCAACACTAGTCAAAATGACATTTTTTCATGTTGAAATGTAATTTGCACTTGTGAAAACTAAATCGCTACTAGTCAGCGCTACTGATTAAATGTTGTTGATATAAAAAACTAACATTTTGAGGAGTGAGAATTGAGTTGTAGATATCATTAATTTGAATAGAACTCAATGGTAAAAGTTGACTATAGTTGTAATTAAATTACATATATCTACCATGACCATCTCCACTAGTAAGAAATTAATTGTCAATATCAAGAATTAACATTTTGACTTGTGAGAAATTAATTGTAGATATCTTTAATTAGAATTGCTACGAGTCAAAAAGCAACGGTTGATCTCGACAATTGCTATTACCTCTACTGATTAAATGTTAAAAGGACTTGCCGCACTGTAGCAGCCTGTGCAGATGTGCAGTGAAGGGTGTACGCACGGAATAATTGAAGGGCTACACTCAAGTTTTTTTTCCCCCCCAGAAATCTGATGGGTGTGATTATTGATATGGACTGTCAGTGATTTACAATAAAGAAAAGCCCTCTAACAGCAAACTGCCACTGCTCGGCTGCTGCAAAGTAACCCGCTGGCAGCGGACCAAACCTGGCAGTTGGCTGTAATCTGCACTGACTCTGCAGCTGCACCTCCACTCCTCTGATCTCACAGCAAACACACAAGAGAGCACCTAATGCAAAAGTGTGTGCACGCTAGAGTTCGGCTAATGCGTTCTTAAAGACATCTTCTGTACAATAACTCATATTTTGAACTGACTTTCATTATAATAATCCTTTACAGAAAATAACGAAAAACAACCCCATAGGTCGTTTGTACAAGCAGCTTATTACAATCCGTGTTTACGTTTGTTGTTAGGTTGCACCCTCGAGTAGCCGGAGTAATTATGATGGGAGCAAAGCAGGAAGTCATGTAATGTAGTATTAAGAGTGAGAAAGTCCGTTTAGGGCAGGTGGGAGGGGCGGAGGATGCATCAAACAAACACAGGACTTTGACCCGGTGTTTGTGTATCGTTTAAAACACCATTGAGTTATTTTAACTTTAGCTAACAAACGGAACTACGTCACGTTCTACCTCACGTACTTTCGTACGAAAGTGAAGTAACAAATATACTGATTTTAACCCAAACCACAATCTTTTTCTAAACATAATCAAGTATTTTTGGTGCCTAAACCTAACCAAACTGGGGCCGTTTCACAACGTTAACCACATGTTTGAAACTGTGACCGTTGCGTAATTTAGGAAACATTCCCGTGGGTCGTATTAGAGCAGGGGTGGCCAAACTTTTTGGATTGTGGGCCATATACAGAAAAATATAAGGAGTCGTGTGCCAAACAATAGTAAATGTGTAGTTTTCAAACTGTTACACTGCAAGAGACCGAGACCAGAAAACCTCATGTGCCATAGAAAATACATTTTCTATCAAAATCATTATGTAACACTGCTAAACAGTTTGATTGATGTGCCCACATATTACAAAAAGTGTTTCTGTATCTGCTGCTCTTAAATTTAATTTAAATGCAATACTTTTAAACTGTAATACAGTGCATGGCCTCAGTGCTCACTTAAATATTATGATTTTATGTGTCAATTTTTAAATAACTAAAGTTAAAAAGCTCCCACTTAAAAGGTTACGGTGATATGTGTGTAAATCTGTAAGTCTACCATCAAGATGCAACAAACAGAACAGGCAGGCTGTAGTTTGGCCTCCAAACTATTAGAGGGTAGGAACAATCGAACTTCGTGATCGTATGGTTTGGAGGACTTGTTGAATAAAACATAAACAGACAGTGGCTTAAAAGAACTTCAATTACGCAAAATAAAGGATGGAAATCAAATCAAGAAGACTGTGGGGGAAACAACCAATTGATTGCAAATACAAAGCACGAAAATAAAAGCTGCTCCATTAAATTATATAAATCAGGGAGAAAGAGAAAGAAAATCCAATATCTTTACATTGGACCATTTTATGGCTAAAAGTTGAAGTAATAAGCCTCTGCAGAAGAATCTCTAAAACAACAACAATCATCATGTTACACTGAAACTTTCCATTAAAACCCAATGAAATAATTCTATTTCATGATGAGGGGCGCACCAAACCTATTCACTTACTGCCTTTTAAATTAATAATTAATTTACACACACAGACATCAATAATCAGTGCATAATATTATATTTTTTATGATTCTGTGTGTGGGAGCAACAATAAAAAGGCGTGACATTCTCACCCAGACAAGTAAACATGAAGAGAAATCTTGTCCACCAGCACATTTCCTTCCTTCCTTCCTTCTTCCAACCTTGTTGCCCTCCTTTTTTTTTTTACCGTGTCTGCGAGGCTCAATATTCAGCGCTCAAATGTAACCTTTTAGATGTCGATAAATGTTGGACACAGGACAGAGAGCAGAGAGGGATACAGTTGACCTGCACTTGCCCCAAAAGTTGTGAGCCGCCTTATGTTCTGTCAGCTGCTTGCACCGTTAACCCTCACAAAACTTAACAAACCTTTTGCTTCACAAACTACAGTCTCTATAAACTAGCTTGTAACTCTATAAATCAACGTATACGATTAGCTGAACTTAAAAAGGTCCAAGGGGCTTTCATAATCAATTGCTTATTGTTTCCTCCCTGACATAAAATCGATGGGTGGCCCATCATGAAGGCTGCGCTACTGTAATGTCGGGGCATGACACAGAGAACATTCGATTATCGGCCGCCAGGTGAAGGACCTTCGGAAGGCTTCTTGAAGGATGGAGGAGTTTTTATTGAATTGAATTGAATTTAAACACATGCATAATCTGAAAGGATGAGAAAGCAGCTCAAGAACAATTTAAGGCCTTATATGAACACACCCCTTCATGTATTTAAAAAAGAGACAGGGAGTTGATTCCTGTTTTAATGTCTGGATAAAGGAGTGTTGCCCAGATGTGCAGGAATGTGATATTGCGCTGAACTAGGGGGTGTGAAGAACAACATCATAGATTTTTCACATTTATTTCTTAGGTCTAGAGAACATCATTTCCTGCTTTTCTGTGGGAAAGGTAGCCTGGGGACCAGCCGTATCTGCTGAGCTCATGTTTCATTTGCTCTGGCAGATACATCTGGCCCCTCTCCCGCACAAACAGATTTCCAGTAACACAGGACTTAGTCGATCCAATCACAACCGTTTAAATCAAATATGGGGCGGGTTTAAGACGATGACTGACAGAGGAGCTTCATGCTAGAATGTAGTTACGGAACGTCCGTTCAGCGCAACGCACCAGACTCATGAAACTCAGACCAAACTGTCAAACTAGGCAGTGCTGATCAAATATTAATCAAGATTCTGTTACTGTATTGTCTATTTAGTTTACTGTTTAGCTGTAATTTGAAAACGTTTGTTATTGCCATTTTTTTCCTGCTTTAAAACAGACCAAGCACCGCTCCACATGTGTCGCTCAGAACGTTGCTCTGATTGGTTGTAGGTCACATGTCATAGCTCTGCTTGGCTGCAGAGATGCTAATTTTCTTTTTTTTCTCTGACCGATAGCCGACCCTCGTTATCCGCTCATTAACCGTTAACTGACAAGCAGGAAACTTTCCCAGTTCACCCATCTGGGAGGTTTGGACATGTACGTTCAGCGTCCGTGGAGAGCTGCGGTCTTTTAGCGGTCACACAGCCACAATGTAGCATGCATGCATTGTTGTGTCCACAACTCCTGTCTCCACCACATCAAGCTGTGAGGTTGTCAGCTGTGTGTCAGCCTGGTGTACTCTGTGTGTGTAGGAGGGCTGATTTAAAGGCCAGTCCTCGTCGATATAGTGGCATGTGTCATGTAGATCTCCGCTGTGATCACCATCAGCAGTCAGCGGTTGTGAGAGCCATACGGAGCAGAAAAAAAGGATCTTAAAAAAACACCTTCTACTGCAAAGTTTGCAGCACCAAGTTAACTATCAGTTAAAAAGTAGACTGTACAGCCTATTTTTCTTTTACCATGCAACAAACTTTGTTTTATTACCTTTTAATTTTTATTCTAATAATATTGTTTTTAACTATTTAACTGATAGCAATAATCACTCTTAATTCTTAATGTTGGTTAACAGTTAAATGGTTAATCATTAACCTCCCTAGTTAGTTGTAGGTCAGGTTTCGTTGTTCTGATTGGTTGTAGGTCACGTTTGGCATTTGCAAATTAGTCTGCCGATGCCAGACTAGGAAAAGACAGTGACACTTTAAATTCAGTTTACTTGTCCAGGTGAAACTAAAATTTGAATTCTGGTGGCAACAAATGATGACACTGATGCTCCTGAAGATATAGTTCTCTGGTTTTGCTGATGTGTGCCCAGGTTTTGAGATATATGTTTCTGAGATTTCTTCCTCCCTGAATATAATTGGGGTGAATGAAAGTTTTGTTTGTCGTGTTCACAGCATTGCAAAATTCCATAGAAAAGGAAAGGCCTGTCTTTCCAATCAGTGTCCTCATTTCTCAAGAGAATTCAAAGTGAACGATTGTCATTGGAACTACTTTCGACTGAAGATATAAGATAAAAACTGCCAACAGTTCAGCCGCGACAGAGGTGGTATTGTTTTCACCTTGTGAGTCTGTGTGTGTGTCGTGTACTTTGCCAGGTGTTTATATGTCTGCAGACAGATTTTACAGGTGTGTAGCTGAGATCAAAATGAAGGCAGAGTTTGAAACAATGCTATAAAACATTAGGAGAAAGATGCAGTTACTCCTGTAAAAATCATGCAGATGATCATGATTCTTGTTATTGAATCTTTAACCAGCAGGATGAAGACTTACCACAACTGTCCAATAAATGTCATCAACGATCAATGCCCCCGAGGCTGGACTCTGACCCAGGATCTTTAAAGGACTTCCCGGCAATGTGCGTGACATTTGCAAACCGACCCAGAATGCAACAAAGCCAACTTTTCCACTCAGACTCAAGTTACCCAACTGTGCTGGAAGTGTGACTGCAGCCTAAATTGCTCTTTCCACACTTGTTCCGGCCTGTTCCTGAAAACCGCTGGCCTGGTTTATTCTCTTCAACAATCAAACTTTAATAACTGATGGAGCTCCAAAGGTGCCGCTCCACTCTGTTCAGGCTGGTTTGGCTTTACTCAGCCGCGTTACAAATAAAAATAAAAAAACTTTTAACAGCCTTTATCCATCCTCCATGGCTGCTTGCTTGCCAGACAGTCCCTGACTGTCCCTGACCTGCACAAGGCTGTTGTCACATCTCTCTTTCAGCCCGGAGAAATGGAGTTTGACTCGGGCTGTTCTTGCCCTGAATCCTCCGGGGGCTGTATTAAAAAGGCATCGCAGCAATGTTGACAGGAATACATTTATCGGGATTGTGTCTCCTTTCAACAGGCGGCTGGGGGTGGCGCTGGCTGCCACAGGTCGCCTTGGCTGGCTGGCAGGCCATTTGATCTCCATATCACCTGCACTGCATCGTCCCGCACCAGGCTGGCGCTTCAGACGGAGCCTCGAAATCATGGAGATGGAGATCAGATGGGTGCTGCTTCCCCCACCCCCCTTTTTTCTTTTTTCTTTTAAATCATTGAGCACAAAGCTCATTTTTCTGCAAATAAATCCGCGAGCAGCAGTTACTGTTCCTCTTCTCCTTTTGCTTTTTGTCAAGCTTGGCAGTAATTGCCCTGCTGTGAGGCATTCAGAATATGAATGTATAGAAGCTAATGACATCAGTAGCTTCATACTTCCTGCACTCAAATTGCTGTGTTTTAAAGCATTGAAAACATCCATGCGGGATGCCACTTTCGCTCTCTGCATCAATTCACATCAGTCAGCAGCGGGACATTTCACTCCTCTGTATATCTCTCACAGTTTGCAGCACCTGCAGAACCTCATACAATGTAAGAACCGTTATTGTGACAGCATAACTATCAATCTTTGTTTTTACTGCAAATGAACACGATACAATCCCATCTAGAAAATGGGGATTATAAGGTTTGGAGGACTTCATAAGTTAAAGAGCTTCCAGTCCAAGAAACTAAAACCTCCTCTTCGTTTCATTAGATCTTTCAACAGTGTTCAGTAATGTCTTTAACCATAAACATCAATCCACTGCTCGCCATCCTACCAATTACATACAGTAGAAGCTGTAAGGCATGTGTGAAGTGAAGCATCGCTCCTAATTATTTTCTCCTCCAATCCCTCCGTCAGCAGACGCTCACAGCTGGGGAAGTCAAACTTCTGACAACATTTTGTGCTGTGATGGTGGGACAGTGTTAATGGTGGTCACATGCAGAGTCCCTGAGCTGCTGTGGATAAATTAGACTTTGTGTAACTAAGCAAAGGAGTCAAGACGGATTGTGCGTGCGTGCGTGCGTGCGTGCGACATCTGAATCCGCATGTACGCATAAATCACCCACCTGAAGGAATTATTTTCCCTTTCTACATGTATTTGGATATTTCTGTAAACTGATATTTTCCTCTCCGTTTTGGTGACGTAAAACTCTGTTTACATGTGGATGAGAGACCAAAATCGATATTTTTTAAAACACCTGCTAAGGTGAATATTTTCCTAAACTCTGGTTACTGTGTGCCCATGTGGACGTGTAAACTGGGAGACTTTGGGAAACGATGACATCATCTCCTCAGTTCGTGCATGCCCAGTGTTGCTTTGTGTAATGAGCATGCACCAGAAACAATGGCTACATGCTAACAGCTATCGGTAAGCTTCACCTCGTCGTCCGTCCACATGAGTCACACGTCGGTTTCTCCACAGCACCTCAAACCGTGTACCAGAAAGATAAAGAAATAATTTTCTTCTATTGTTTTACTGTTATTTGATCTGCTAAAGCTCACTGTGGATTTTTTTTTTGAATGGAGGAGAAAAATATCAGTTTATAAAAATATTCAGATAGAGACCCGCCTCTGCATGGACACTCCATGTTGTTCACATTTTAGAGAATGTAATTCATATTTTCCTCATTGATGATGTATTATTTCACCCACCTGTAACCCATCCGCTATTAATCAGAAATGTTCATTTTTATGCCCAGCCCGCCCGATCCGCGGATTAACCAGCGTGTCCACAGGTATAACAACAATCTGCGCATCACTAATGTGTAACCATACACATCTCTATATGGTGTTGAAGGTTTTTAAGGGGGCTTTCACATCAGGGACCTCGAGTGATCTTCATTTACACTCGGGTACAGTTCACATCACGTGTGAAAACCAACTGTACCAAAACACAGAAGTTGACTGCTATTTAATGGGAGTAGATGTTGCTGAGTAGAGTTGCAAAGGCATTCCTCAATGCAGCCGCTCTCCAAAATGCGCATATGGCGAGAGGCAGCCCCCCCAGGAAAAGTGTCGCAAGATTTAATTATTTAATCCCCATTCAAATTATCTGGAGTGCTAAACCAGACATAGCCCATAACACGGAAGCAGAGTGGAAGTAGCGCCGTTCATCTGGGGATTTTTTGATGCGGCAGTTGAGCTTTTTTGGCTTAATGCACGGAGCTCCGCCACGAATGCTGTATCCAAGTTTTATTATACATCCATGGCGAGAAGGTCGTTCTTGACATTGTCTCCAACATATGAACAGTAGTAGGCAAAAAAATGTGAATGTCGACTCCAGTGTATGGGCTTGGAATCTTGCGGTGCTTTTCTATACTGTAGTGACAACATAAACAAATATCTGTACAACCAGACCTCTTTTTGCAGCCAGTGGAGTCGCCCCTGCTGGATATTAGAAAATACAGGTTTAAGGCACAAACTTTTCAGAACTGGCAGCTATGTCCATCTTTTTTATCCAGTCTATGGTGTGCATAGAGCCACTACTACCTGCTTTTTCAGGGAACCTTGTTGCTGGCATCGCAGTTTAAATGTTGTGATCCACACAAACACAACTAAACAAGGAAACACAGCAGGATTCAGGTAAACAGCTTAGAACCTGCTGGTTGTGATGCACCATAAGTCATCCCTTAAATAATGTGATTTCAGGGTGAATTTTGACATTAGAAGCATAATGGCTCTTTATGGGTTTTTGTCATTGCATTTCACCTTAAAGGCCCTGCAGCATTATGCAAACAAGGTTAGGATGAAACCTGACACCTATTCTGACAGCAAAGTCATTACTAGGAGATTATGAATCAAACATTTAGTCCACAGTCAGGTTTATGAGATGGATTGCTCAGGGCTCCTGGACTCTTTTGCATTTAAATAACCTCCCGTGGCCCACTCAAACACGCTGCTTTATTAACGCTCACCCAGACTAATGATGTAGAACGCCCTATTAATTGCTGAAAAATGCCGGCTTCGGATTCCCCGTGTCACTCTTCCTTCCTACCTTTGGCTTTTGCGAGCGAGATATATCTGTTGACACGGTGATCAAAGGCGAGCGCTGATGGCACGACTCCAGCGCGAGTCGACGCGGAAGGTTAGGCCCAGAAGGATCAAGGGTCTTTATCGCAGAGGAAGCCTCTGAATTCAAAGCGGTGAATGCGCTCAGCTTCTTCTCTCTGATTCTGCTCGGTGTTTGGTTTCGAATCAAATATCCAAACACAACATGAGATCCAATAAAAATGTATTGATCCCTGTGGGGGAATTGGGCTGCTGCTGCAGCGACAACAGTCATGGTAGGAAGAAAAACACTGCTAGAACATAAATACAAAAGTAAGACTTTATATACACAATAAATGCAAGTAATAAGCAATGAAACAGAACACAAGCAACTGTATGGTTATAAACTTGACAATTTTATATTTCCATCTAATTCCATAATAAACATACATACGGGACTGGTACTATTATAAATGGAGCCCCAAACTGTTTAATATTGAATAAATAAATAAGACACGATGAAATAAATACAGCCATGAATAAATTGTGTACAAAATATAAATAATGAAAATAAATAAACTTATAAAATAAATTAGAAACTAGTTTTGGAAATCATTAAAACTCAACTCATTATTTTTGAAATGTCATTTCATCATTTGTACAGCATTTGTTATTTAATTAAAGACAATTTATTTCAAACTCCTATTTTCAAAAATGTGTTTTTAATTCATATTAGCATCCCCCCCCCCCAATGACACTTTTATTTCATAATTCAACAATCACTGCCTGTCCAAACCAATTTAATCTGTTAGCTCTTTATAGCAACAATGCTAACATTATTTTAATCAACCAATTACAGGCTGCTGTTGTAAAATAAACACAGTGCACAAACATAATAGCAAACCTCTCCTTTTTATTTAGCTTATGAATGAAGTGACATTATAAAATAAAAAGTGCCATTGGGGGAAAAAATGCGAAAATAAAGTAAAAACAGGCCAAACATATATGGTGAAATTATAAATGAACACCAATAAAAGGATACTGAAATAATATTTAGATGTTGTGAAATGAATACACTTGTTTGTCAGTTGTGTAAAATATATAGATGAACAAATAAAAAAAGAAATGATGTATTTAATATTAGCTTGGGGCTCCATAGCACTAAAGCTAAAACTGTCCTAAACCAAATCAGATACCACTTGAAGCTGTGACCCGGTCGAATATTTGAAATCAATATGAAGGAGAAAATGTTACCGAGGTGCTGTATGATCTCATTCTGCATCCTGATCAATATTACATCCTCGTTAGCGAGACAAATTATCCCCGGCCTCAGTGTACGGCTGTCCCGCTGCTGGAAAGCTCTGCCTCTCTCCTTCGCCCAGCTCGTTTCTAATCACACCTAAAAGGGGGGATTTTGATCGAGATTAATTGCATCCCTTGAAACCCTTGGCTCCCACCTGCCTGTTTGGGCCCCCGCCACCCATCCGACCCCTGAGAGTATCAGTTTAACCTGGGTAAAACACCGAGATGGCTGCAAGGGAAGGAGGAAGGGAGCTCTGGAATCGAGCACGGAGTGGTGTGACAGTAATGCAGGATGGGGAGTATCGCTGATGGATTTTGGGAATTTGAGTGAACACGTGTGTGTGCCTGTGTGTGTGTGTGTGTGAGTTTCCTCCCGCTACTTTATATACTACGCCTGAGTGGCTGCCGGATCTGACAGCCCGACTTCCCAGGATTCCCGTGTGGCCGACCTCTTGAGGTTGGAGGGTCTTGTTGCCATGTGAACCGCGCCGAGGATGCGCCACACCGGGAGCCTTTTCCCGTCTGAGCGGCGAGGGTGCAGTCACACCTGCTGTTCATTTACTTTAGTCCAGACCGGACCAGAAAAGTTCACTTTGGTGTATTCTTTGCTGTTTGTGTCATTTAATTTGATGCGGATCAATTACAAGCCAAGAAGGACTCGTGACCGACTCCAGCTCGTTTATTGGACAGTTTTAGTGACAGATGGGCTGTATTTTAATTGAATAAGCGTAAGATATGAATTCTTACATTTGCATGTTGTGTAATTTTAGCATAACGATGCTGAGAAGTAGGACTTTTTACTACTGATCAGATTGTTGTGTCAGAATTTGTATTGCTTTTTTTTGGCCACTGCAACGTGACGATACGCTGCCAAGACACGAATCCTGACAGAGAGAGATAAATAACTCCTAAAGTGACAGTAAACTAAGGTTTTCTTTTATGAAGCTTTGGGTAACTGCTGGTTGTCATTTTGGTATTGCTTCTTGGATTTGTTTGGCCTGGTTATTTTCCCGGCATGTTGTTGTGGTTGCCATTTTTTGGACATTTCTCTTTTCATTCGGTTTGATTGCTTTTATATATTTATTTATGTAATGGTGTTTTTGTAATTTTCTTTCAGTTTGAAACCATAACTATCAGGCCCCGTCCTATCACATACCACCATTTGTAATACTGTTTTTCTTGTTTAACCCACGCATTCTGTGCTGCGGGATCTCCTGCGAATTGAATTGCAGGCCTGCAGGCTTGTTACTCCAGAGTGAAGACTCTTCACCACAGTTGTGTCTCTGGGCACTGCGGATTGATGAATCTGTAGCAAATTAAAAATGCAAATGCTGTTTTCTGTGCCAAACACTCATTTACTCAGCAGCATATAATCAGAGCAATACATGCCTCTGCAAGATTCCATATGTCCAATTAAACTTCAGTGGATCCATTCCAGTATTTGTAGTTCTGTTTGTTGTCCCTTATTTAGTTATTATGTTTCTCAATTGACAAAGTCCAATATTAATTCTAATTTTAGCTCTGTTTTTGGTCTCCACCAACTACAAAAACAGAACAGAGTCCTCTTTTTGCTAATTTGCAAAACAAATGAAAACATTATGATCCTACATCGACGCTTGTCAGAGCCGCTGTCACTAATGATCTGTCTCTTTTTTAGTGTTAAAAGCGCGACCTGTGCAACAACTTTGTCTGCCCTAATTAAAACTACGGTTGCAGTATGAAGATTCTTGTCTGATGTTCATCTGTTCTACTCTAACGACTCCCTGGAGATCCACCGGATCTCAACAATAGGCACATTTTTAAGCACGGAAAAAGCTAAAAATAGGCAATAGTCTCCTTTCCCATTGTAAACGAGTATGCCTTTCTCTTTTATTTATTTAAAGTGCCGCAGAAGGTACCAACAGAAGCAACATGCGAAATGGCGCACGAATAACACGCCAAGATGTTCAGTAATTTTTCATGGTATTGCAACCTTTTTTTTGCTTTCCGTGTGTCATTTTACATCATGAATTTCGCCTCTTCCTTTGAAATGTAAACCCATCCACGTGAATACTAGACGCTCATAGCAACTGCTCCGGAAATGAGGAGACGTTACGTTACGTTATGTTGATTACGTAACTTACGTACGTAAGTTAATTTACGCAACAATCATCCTTATTTTAACCCAATGTTTTTCTTAAACTTAACCACCTAGTTTTGTTGCCTAAACATAGATTTAGTTTGAATTCGTAAAAGTGATGTGAAGGAGTTCTGAAAGCGTCCGTATGTGACGAGGTATTAATGAGAATGGGGCGTAAAATGCTATTTATACGCTCTCCCATGAGATTACATTGCCCGGGAATGAATGCCAATTGTAACTTTTCTCACTAAAGACAAAAGCCAGATGTTAGTGGGTGTTAGTGGGTTTTTTGTCCTGTGGGAGAGGGGCTCAAGATTGGGTTAACCTAGCACTTGTTTTTCTTTTGTGAAAAGCAAAATATCATCATTGCTGCTAGAGCTTGGGGAATCCATTGTGTTAAAAGAAACAAAACAAAATGTTTCGCTTTTTCGCATCAGAATTTCAGAAAAAAAATTATATTATACTTCCTTGAATTTTGGGTCCATGTGATTTAGTTGGTTGGGAGTATGTTCACTCTCAATGACACTGCACCACAGTTCTCTTCATGGAGAACTCAAACTCTCATTTTCTGTGATGTTATTTGCTGGAAATTGCAGCGTTCTCGGCTGAACAAACTAAAGGAAAACTGCAGAGTTCAGAACACTGTGAACACAGCCTGAGCGAGCTGCTAAAACCAAACACACACACCAACCAAAATAGACTTGCTGAACCCTGACTGAAGCTTACAAACGCGTTCTCCAACATGGCATGAGATAAAGGGAGGCGGCGGGAAACTAATATGAGATATATCCCCGCTCAGATTGTTGTTCATGTCTCAGTTACTTGTCACGGTCTTTGTAACCTCTGACCGGCATAATCTTTTAATATCTGAAGATGTGTCTGCTCTGGCGAAGCTGGGGGTCAGTCCCACTACGATGGCAATGTGAGTCTTATCACCCGCCTTATTTCACCCTCGGAAAATGAAACAACAAGCACGGAAGACACACAGCTGTACATTAATGGTAGACAAAATCATCCAGCAGTCCAGCTAAAAAATGTATTTCTTAATTCTGCTCTTTTCTGTCAGTATACTACAAAGTGCACCTGAAAGTATGGAGTGATTTGCATGTAAAGTGTCTTGACTTTCAAACCCCCACTGGGTTTTTATTTTGGCTGCAGGGTAGGTAGACAATATCTCTCTCCCTCTCACACAGAGATGAATGAAGTTGCCCATCTGGAAATGCAGACTGCTTCTTAAAATTTTCACATGTTTCTGTCAAACCTCTGCTGTGGGACGATGAGGAGATAGCCAGGCTTTTTAGGGTTTTAGGAAGCTGATGTGGCTCTCTCCAAGCCACACTGTTCATATCTATTTCTGGGAGGAAACCAGTATGTCAGTATGCACGCAACAATGTGAGAACGATTCACATGAGAAATCTCAGCAATATCTGTCACATTCATTTTGTGGCTATATGCTATGTCCCCAAATACCAGTCAAGTACAAACCCTGTTAACTGTTTTCCCATTGTTGCTGTGTCCAGCAGCTGTAGCTCGCTCTGTCGGTTGGTTGGTCGGCCCGCAAAAAAATGTCCCGACTCCACAGTTTTCGCCATAGAAGCATGGAGGTCAAGTGTGTGTGTGAGACTGTCCTCCACCGAAAAAACAACATCATTAGGTTGTTTTGTACAAGCAGCAATTTACGTTTCTTGTTAGGCGGCGCCCTCTAGTGGCTGCAGTAATTATGACGGGACCAAAGCAGGAAGTCATTTAACGTCGTATTAATAGCGAGAAAGACCGTTTAAAGCGGGGGGGGGGGGGGGGGGGGGGG
>JAOVVB010049862.1:0-14745 GCA_028570985.1 Heterobranchus longifilis
ATCTTTCCGGTAAACGGTCCAAGGTGCTGTGGAGAAACGGAAATGTGACTCGTGTAGACGGACGATGAGATGAGTACTGCTTACCGTTAGCCTTTAGCATGTAGCCGAGCCGGCCATGGAGCCGGCATGTTTCTGGCGCATGCTCATTACACAGAGCAACAATGGGCATGCGTGAATTGAGGAGATGATGTCAAAACAAGAGTTTTGAAACATATTCACTTTCAAAGGCATTTTATAATGTATTCATAAATAACCACTGCGTTTACATGTGGCCAAAACGGAGAGAAAAATATCAGTTTACAAAAATATCCAGATACATGTGGACAGGCCGTAAGAAAGATGACTGAAGGAGAGGGAACATGAGGGAATAACATGAGCCCATTTACAAGGCTGAAACATGCTTGAAAACTGGCACTTCTCTCACTATGAATTTAATTTGTAAAGTAACATAAACACATAAACTGGGACTAAATATGTTAATTTAATTCACCACTACTTTAATAAACTTAAACATGTTTAAGACATTACTAATGTTATTGACTATTGACGATTTTTGTAGACGTAAATTAATTTTTCATGATATGATGGAGAAATATAAAATGGGTAAAGCATTCCTCCTTTGGGGAAATACAATCCAATATAATTATGTTATAAATGTCAGTCTGCAATTAGAAGATGTTCAAAAGATATTCACAAAATGCTAAGATTTGCATTGCTTTCTTTAGCCTCAGAAACACAAGACCTTTAATAAGGAAAATACAAGTGATATTACTACAGAACAAATGAATGCTAATGCAACAGGTGAGCATGAGTGGATCATCGGAGTAACAGGGATACGTGTAATGTTATAATGTCTGCACTGTGCACGTGCGTGAATATGATGGGATGTTACGAGTCACACAGCTGGTGAAACATAGTGCAAACTGCTGATGCCAATCAACCAATACAATACTGTAGAAGAGGTTTAGTGCTGGATTATAACATAATGCACATAAGAATTCCTTCCTCATTTGGATATTGCAGATACAGAACTTTTGTAGGAATCCCTCAGATTAATGAAAACCAATTAAACAGATGGCATCCACATTAAATACCAAGCTGAATATATGAATGTGATATTGTCATTTTTTCTCTTGTGTCTGTACATGATTTTAGTTTATCTTGATTTTCTTTCAGTTTAATTGGTGTTTAACTTATTTTAGCATAGTTTTGATTGTTTGAAAAAAGAAAAAAAAACCTTCAGATGTTAGTTATAGCCAGAAAATGGTTGGGGTTTGAGTACAGTACATACAAAATGCAAAGATGCTTTCATATGAGTTATTATGAAAGGCATTATAATTACCAAATAAATCATAGTGTAGTTTGGATATCAAACATGAATGTTTTTTTTTTCCATACACATGAACTAAATATGAACTTTAATTGCTACATTTACATGCAGGCTAAATGTCATTCTTTTTAAAGATGATCTTTAGGGTCTTTTTTGCTTTAATGAGAAAGTACAGCCAAAGATTAACAGGAAATGGGTTGGGGGGGAGAGAGGGGATGACAAGCAGCATCTCCTCTGGGTGAGTCATACCCTTATATGGAAACAAGCCAGGGTTTCTCACAATCAAACAATTTAGCATAAAATCATGTCCCTGATTTCAGTTTTGTTTTTGGTATCAACACAAAACAAGGCAGCAGGTTGGGATTTTTAACCAGAAATAACTTCAAATTGAACCACCAAAAAAAAATCAATGAACAATGTGTTTATAGATCATCTATGTGCATATTGAAAGGAAGCCACTAAAAGGTGTGGTATGTGTTCAGATAGTAACGAACTTACAGCTCTGACACTGGTCCTCTTTGGGTCCCCAGCAACGACCATTACAGGAACGATTGCACTTTTGACCTGCACACAAGTTCAAGGAAAGAGATGATTGGCATTTCAAATGTTGAGTATTATCAGCCTCCAAAAATCCACATTAGCTGAACCTTAAAATGACATACAAGCAGTTAGCTAAGTCTGTGTGCTCTCAAACACTCCACAGAAGCCCAATTGATCTGAAAAGTGAGCGAGGATGTAAGTGTTCCTTTGGCTCATTTTTAAATACACCTAGTGTGTGTGCGTGTGTGTGTGTGTGTGCTTGTGTAACATTTTCTATGCAACATGATTACATTTACTTTAAGTGTTGCTCTTAAGATACAAGACTTCATTATAAGTGCATTTCAAGCATTTTGTGAGTGCTTGATAATTATATGATTAACACAATCTGCAAGGAAATGTAGATACTTGAATACTTCACAAGACTGGTGTGTGGTTAATTATATAATGATGATATGTTTTGATTCAATCAAACTACCATTTCTACCCTTGTAATTACAAACTGATTAATTTTTCTACATTAACTCAACTGAAATTTAAGGTCAAACACTACAGACAAAAAATATCTTCATCAATTTTTTTTTTGCACTGGTCAGTTTTGAGATTTTAGGCTATATTCCTTCCATAATATGTCTTCTTTCAACTAGTGGAAAGAAAACATTGAAAATACACATTTAGGTGTTCATTTAACTTCACTTTGTCTATTTGTGTCTGTAGATTTCTCCTAAATTCAACAAAAGTTAGCATTATATAATGCCTCATTTGCATATTTAAACATAACATTTCAGAAAACTTGAACAAAAAATTAATTGTCTTAATGTAAGTAATCAACTGGGGAAATTTCATGATTTCTATTAGTTAAACATTTTTACCCTATTCACCTGTAGTGCCTGGCAATACACATCTTTAAAGGCTGTTTTTTCTCAAACTCTAAGCCATACATTTCCAGTAGAACTTACATACACCAAAATTTCCAGTTTCACTCCTATCTATATTCTGAAGGGTTTTTACAGAGGGGTTTGTTCATACATCATTCATGGCCTGATTTAGAAAACATTTTATTCCTAAAAACATGGTGAAATTTGATTTTTTTTTTTACAGCTGTTGAAAGTATTCTCTCATTTATGGAGTGATAAAAAGAGATATCTCCCTCCATAAAAACCTTTGACTCTAATATGCCAACAAAGTGAAGAATTTTGAACCTGGATTCATCCAGTGTTCATGTTTCTGTTCTGGAAATGTATGCACATTTGCACATAATGCATCATTTGCATATTTAAATATAGCATTTCAGAAAACTTGTAATACAAAAAAGAATTGCCTTAATGTAAGTAATCGACTGGGGAATTTTCATGATGAGATCTATTAGTTAAAATGTTAACTCTATTCACCTGTAGTGTCTCCTCTCAATCATGAAAATAATCATTATGCTTATACACATCACATTCAAGTCATCTACTGACTGAATACTTAAAAAGACTCTATTATGAGTCTATTATGCTTTTGTATGTTGACCTTGTTTAAGCATGAAACCGTTGGATTTAGAAAGGTTATGAATGGTGTTTATCAAAGTTTCTAAATATTAAAATATTAAAATCCAATACTGAGTTTTAGGTGTTTCTCCTCCAAAACTGGGTGTGTATATTTGTTGGCACTGATACTAACTTGGCATAGGCCTTCTCCACCAGGGCACTCCAGAACTCGTTGCTGTCGTTGGAGTGGCAGTAGACCAGCTGGTTGTCCACCGTCGGTAGCCGGTCGTCAATCACCACATCCACCCACTCACCAAAGCGCCAGAAGCGGAAGTGGAAAATCCCAGCATACGACTCTGGCTTCTCTGTATCCCACTCCTGCTCCTTCCAGTCGGGAATGACCTGGAGGAGAGGAGGGCAGGGGAGGAAGAGGATGGAGGAAGAAGCAGAGGGCAGGTAAGCAAAACAAACAGACGGTGGTCCATGGAGCATAAATAATGTCAAGGTGGAGTGGGCTGCCAGACTGAGACAGCGTACTCTCATGTCTGCTGATGCATTTAGGATTAGGGGACAAATTTATCACCTTGGCTCTCTCAGTCATAAATCCAGCTGTAATAGGACATGGGTGAGAGGTAATAACTGTCGTGTGTGTGTGTGTGTGTGCGTGCGTGCGTGCGTGTGTGCGCATTTGCTGGGGTCCAGTGAAACCCCTATAACCCAACCTCCATTTTCTTAACTGTAAATTATTATTTTGACAAGAGAGGTAAACAACAAACAACATGTTCCAAAACACACACGTGTATCAGAAATGGACCCATTGCTGAAAAGTAAAAAGAAGAAAAATGCAGAACAGTACAGAGCATATTGTGCAGTTAAATAGAGACACACAATAGATGGCTGAACAAATAATAACACATTACACATACTCATCTACCTTTTTAAAAACAACTCAATAAGACTACTTTCAAACTCAGAAGCATTTAGAGTTTGTATTCTAGTCATGTCCTTCCATCATGGGATATAAAATGGCATATAAAATCTCTGTTATCTAAAGAAAACATCAGTGTCTGATAGCGGTGCTAGCTTAATTGGATAGCACAAATCAAGGTTAAATGACAACAGGGGATACGGACCTTTGTGGCTTAAAAAGAAGCTACATCTACTGTATTTGTTATCCCTCATCACAGGTTACGGTTTTTCCATAGGAAATGAAAAAATAAAGAATCTGACCAATAAGCAGAATCGATAATGGCATTGGTATCAATAAAATCATATCAATTCCCATCCCTGCTGCAGCTGCTGGAAACACACAAAGTATTTTCTGCATTATGTGTTGTGATTGCTCCTTAAAATGTAATTAAATGTAATTTAAGTGTTTCCTTCCCATGATCCCACTGAGACTCTGTGTCATAACAGAGCACCCAACCTAGAGGCGACCTGTGAAGGGGAACCTGTGAAACCTCTATGCGTAGGAATATGGCATGCAATAAAAACTGCAAATGATGCAGTGAGCGACACCACATGTGAATTAAGTGACAGTGTTCCTGCAGGTGTCCTTGGAGATGTCAAGGTGCGCTAACTGAACAGCAGTTCCTGTCAAACCTCTCTACAGGAGGTGACACTCTGCTGATGGAGAGAATCTGGCCTCCCCAGAGGACCGGCTCTGTGAAGCAGCAACAGCTCCTTTAAAAAGAGGAGGAGGGGAAGAGAAAAAAAACAAAGCACTGCACCACAGAAACCTCAGAGTCATTTTGTAATCCTCCGGGAGGCAATCTCTCTTGCACTCCACCCCGCTGTTGCTTACTCTCTGACTCTGCACTGTGGATAGTGAGAGAGCGAAGGCTCCATCTATCTCAGCTTTCATCTGGGCCAAGTGTCGCTATGCAGCAAATGAACTCTGGTAGGTAAGTGACCTGACGACTGACCAGAAACACAAGCACAAGGCACCTTGGCTTCCCCTGCTGCAGGGCTCTTATCCCTAAATTCCACGGGGCACATCTGCGGCACGTTCCGGCTCTGACGCGGTTGTGATTCCACCAGATGCGGCTCTCCGCTCTGTTCCACTAAAAATATGCACCTAGTCTATTTTTGACGGAAGCCGCGCTGAAGCCGCATCAAGCAGCACAGAGCAGATCGAGACAGACAGGAAATGGGAAACAGGAAAGGCAAAGAGCATCCGGTTGATTTTCAAAATGAAACACCATGTGCAGACTCCAGACAAAAAAAGAAACCATTAAATAAGTAGCCTACTTACTCATGGTAGAAGCACAAAAATCAAGGGGAAACCAGGGAAAAACGACCAAATCAAGAGCAAGTCAGAGTGATCTTGTGATATCACTGCGCCAGTTTTGCTCTGTCCGCTGGACGGTGTCATGCCCCACCAGGAGCGTTTCAGAAGCGGAGCACTCGCGGGTGCTGCCTCTAGATAACGAGGCAGCTGGGTTCGCAATATCACGAGAATCACACGAGAATCTGTGAAAACCTGCAGATGAATAAAAAGAACAACAAACAAACAAAAGTTTACTTTTCTTGTCCGACGCTGACTTGCTCTTGATTGGGCTGTTTTTTCCTGGTTTTTTCCTTGATTTTTGTGCTTCTACTATGGGTAAGTATTAGGCTACATAGTTCAATGGTTTCCTTTCTGGCCTGGTGCTACTGGTTATGACGTAATGTTGATGTAGTAATGTGATATACGATCAGGAGTCTGCGCATTGCATTTTATTTTGAAAATCAACCAGATGCTCTATGCCTTTCCTGTGTCCCACTTCCTGTCTGGCTCGATCTGCCCTGTGCTGCTTCAGCGCGGCTTCCGTCAAAAATAGACTAGGGTCGTATTTTGAACGGAGCAGAGCGGAGACGCTGTGTTGATGTGGTCGAGGAGGTTTAATAAGAACTGTGAGCTACACAAACATGCAGTCACTTTCACTGGCGATCATAACCACATTAGCAGGGTTTTTTTTTTCTTTCAACTCTCGTCCCAAAATTGAGTTCCATCCTCCCCGGTCAAATTTTTTTGGCACAGGAACGTCCTTAAGCTCAAGCCCTGCCCTGCTGTCAATACGCACACCAAGGGGAATAAAAGCTTTCCCCTCATTCCTTCCTCCTCCCCCTCGTCTGATAGCAGATATGTGACTCAAGTCAAGTCTCAAACAAGTCCCACGTCATTTTTTTCTTTGGCAAGTCAAGTCGAGTCCCAGGTTATGTCAAGTCCTTAAGGCAAGTCAAGTCCCAAGTCCAGTAACCCCCCACCCCCAAGAGACCGCCGTCCTACCTGCAGTATCTGGCCTTTTATAAAGAGAAAAGACAAGGTGTGTCACCTGTCTAATAATGATATCACAGGCCAATTTATCTAACCTATTCAAAAAGTATGACAATGAATTAAATTTGTATTATAATTATTGAAATTCAGTGAAAAAAAAAAGAAACAAAAAACAAATAACTTTATAAAAGCTTATTCATTTCTTAATTTCTTCTCAATTAAAGGGGAAGGCACTGACGCACAATGATGTAATGACAACCGTTCGTCGTCATATACCTCCACTTTGTATAATACAGATGCTACAGGGTGTTGGTATCAGATGCAGAGGGGCGGTATTTGATGGAATGCAAACGGGATGCACATGCTGTTATTGGCTGGGGTTTGCACCCTCACTTGGGGTCCAAATGCTGTTTGCCGACTCCCACGAACTTTATAAAATAAGAAACGAGAAAATACAGGCAGAAGGCAGGGTCTCTGCAGATACAGACACTGCCACACACTTCTAGTGGGTCATAAGTAATGATTGATTTATATTAGTCTAGACATTGTTTTTTAGGATATTGCTACATATTATACCTTTAAGCTTATTTATTTCTTAATTTCCCCCAAAAAATGATGACAGTGATCTGATCTGATCTGATCCATAGACCATCAGGTAGGAGGAGCTTGACTGACAGGGTAGTCATCCAATCATGACAATGCCATTCCCAGTGTGTGCTTGCATACCAGGTAACGTTACTAATGTCAACATAGACAACGCTGAACATTTTTAATATTTTATTTTTAATATTTAAACAAAAAATGAACACAGACAAGTCACTAGAGTCATCATATCTCAAGTAAAGTCAAGTCATGAGTCTTTAACTTCCAAGTCGAGTGTCAAGTTGCAAGTCTTCAGAACAGTGACTTGAGTCGACTCATGTCCACATCTCTGCCTAATAGAGACATAAAAATGGGCTACCATACTCTTACAAAAAATGTTATGTTCACATTTACATTGCTGCTTGTGCAAACCTCCAGGAGTTTGGTAACACAGCACTTCATGTCAGGTATTATAGTCAAAGATCTGTAGCCAAGCAAAAACATGAGACAAACAAATGTGTGACAAACAGTGCTAAGCCGTTCCCAACGGGCAAACCCTGTGCTGGGGTTGCAAATGTCATTAGATCTTGTTGCCTAGCACCTCTGCTCATCTCCGCCCACTCCTATCGATGCTACACAGACATGAACACATGCATACTGCACAGGAGCACAGAGTGAGAGTTACTGGACAGAAAGAGGCGGAGAGAGAGAAAGTGAAGACGCTTAGTTTCGACATAGCTGCCGATCTAATCCAGCCCTGCAGTTGGTATCGACCTCTCAGTCTGCTGCGGTGTGCCGTCCAAGCATGTCTACAGAGCTGGAGCTGCCTTTCCGGCCGGACACCCAGCTGACGGAGGTGATGCGCCTGCGGGTTCAGTCTCTGCAGCAGCGAGGCCAGAAGAGGCAGGACGGAGAACGCCTGCTGCTGCCCAACGAGGCTGTGTACCGACTGGACTTCTCCAAACAGTCCGTCCGATTCTCACGGTGGATGGTGCGGCTGGCCCAGACGGGACGCCTCTCCATCACGGCCACCTCACAGCTCTGGACGCCCGACCTCACCAACCTCATGACGCGTCAGCTGCTGGAGCCCGTCGGGGTTTTCTGGAGGGCGCCGGCCAATGCCAGCAATGAGCCCATCCAGTGCTACGAGGCTGACGCACACGAGTTTGGCGAGAGGATCGCCGAGCTGGCTAAGGTAAGGAAGGTGATGTACTTCCTGTTTGCATTTGCGGACGGCTGCAGCCCTGAGACTGTCGACTGTTCCATCGGCTTCACAGTGGATAGTTGAGACTTTCGGAGAGATACTTGCTACAAACTCGTCTTCTGTGCTTGTGTGCATTTAGTTGAGAAAGCAAAGTTAATTTTAGGTTAAACCTGCCTGTTTCTGTATGGATGGCTCCCTCTTAAGTGTCAGCAATATCACATCATCGGACAACCTGTCCTTCTCCTCCTCCTTTTGCAACAAAACTCATTTACAAAAGAAATATCAACTGTTACTAAACCTGTTGATTATAAAAAGGGTGTTTCTTTGTATCTTTGTATCCTATGATGTTAAATATAGCTAAATACAAATAAATCCAATAAAACAAAAAGGTGTATCTGCATTTTCTTAACCAATGTCTGAACACGGATCGTCCTCTGTGCTTGTGTGTTGAGCAGAAATGTTATTCACCCTCTCCTCTTTGACAAACAGCCAGCCCTGACGGGTTTGGTAGAAATGAGTCCCACGTGAGATAATGGATAGAGACAGTGTGTACTTGTGAGTATGTGCTTGAGCATATCCCCAGCGGACGGGGGGGAGACAGGTTCTTACTGCCTCATCCGTCTCCGTCTTGCATGGTGACCCTGACAAACAAGAGAGAGGGGAGGCATATATCATCTCTCAGCCTCCTCCTCCTCCTCCTCCTCCTGATGAAGACTCCCTGCTTTAGGGGGGATGAAACAGTAACTGTGACTGTGAATGAGGAGACGTGTGTCAGATGAGGTGTGAGAGAAAAGAAAATAACGGAGATGTCAGGAGGTATTCGACTCATTTCTTGTTGGTAGAAAGCATGTAACTAACTTGCCACCTGAACCGTCAAAACATTCTCTGCACATTCTCAATTAAATCGATCTCAGCTACAGCCTTGAATGCATAAATATAAATTATTATTCAGTGTCTTCATTGGTATGTGTCCTTTTGCTCACTGTTTGACAGGCAACAGTTAAACAAATGGACAAGCTTTGGGGGAAATTAGCCCCATCTTATTAAGTGATGATAAACAAATCTACCCTGCTAACATTTACACATACTGTGCTGAGTAATTACAAGGATCTAAGAAAGGCAAAATCAGAATTTACAACAGCTCTAGAGCAAAATGAAAAGCACTCAAAGGCAATGACAGTCTGCCAGTTTTTTGCAGGTAATTAACATGTACATAAGCAATACAAAATAGCAATGTTTTGAAGTACTGGCACTCAGGTCTCACTGGGGAAGAGTATCTGCTCCTGAGAGACTTGGACCATTACTTGTTTTGCTTTCATAGGAAGTAAAGCTGGTGGCCAACAGCACAGGAACAGATGATCATCTCTGCACAAAAGCTGCTTTAACAAACAGACTTTCACTATTGTTTAGAACTAACAAACTGACTTCAGATAGGAGATCTAAGTTGATCAGCTATGGTCCAATTTCAAACTACAAAAGTAGAGGTATAAATCACAAGTTTCATCAAGATACAATATTATATTGATTCTTTGGACAATGATACAATATTTGCTGGTATCACAAATTCTACCACGATACGATTTCGATTTGATTCAATTCGGGCGCCTGCAAACGATATGAGACGATATCATATGTCCATTTAACACAATCAGCTACATTTATATCTACTCACAAAAAGTAACTGAAATATGATTTGACAATTTTATTACTGAGCTCTTCCAGACATTTAAATGAAAAACAATCTATTCTTTTAAATGAAATGAATAAATATAAAATGGGAAAATATAGTAAAGGTGCATCTTAAAGATGATATGTATTGATATTTTCACTTTGCATCAATGATATTGGATCGTCGATCATTGAATCGATGTATCGATCCAGATCGATGTATCGTTACACCCCTACAAAGCAGTAGCATACAGAAGGGGTCTCGAGCTACAGGCCTCGGGGCCAGATCCAGCCTGCAATTACATAAGCCCCCCCCACACACACACATTTTCCCATTTGGATTTCTCTACAGTCTTTTTAATTTAGAATAATCATTTCATTTACTTTAACAAGGTTTTAGGAAATAAGTTAGTTTTTTTCTGATGGAGAGTTAGATGAGAATAGCACTCTCATGTCAGCCAGTTAGCTTAGCATAAAGACTGGAAACAGGTGGAGACCGCTAGCCTGGCTCTGTCACCACTAATTAACACATTATGTCTTGCTTGTTTAATCCAGATGGAAACAGAGGAATAGAAACGATAATTCACTGTTTTAAGGGGGATTATGGGCCGGACTATTTTTTTTAGCAGTTGCCAGGCAATAAGCCGAGACTCCAGCAAGTTACTGTGCCTGACCAAGAAGTAGTTTCCTCAACCAAAAAGTGCAGATGTAGAAAAAAGGGGGAATTAAGCAGTAAACATGCTGCTCATTGGATATGGAGTTGGGATGATGTACGTGTGTGTTTGTATGATGAAACAGAGCAAGACAGAGAGTAAACAGAGGGGAAGATACCGTGTAAGCATGCCCATATGTACACGCTCTTTGTGAGCAGTCTGTCACAATCCAGCGTCTCGCTACAATAGGCCGAGGCATCTTGTTTCAAATCCCATTAAACCTCGGTAATCACTTTGTTTCCTCTGTCAAGATGGATGCCATTTCAGAACATTTCAGAATAATCCTGACACCCGAAACTCCAGAGCTCACTGCAGTTCAAATAATATAGTTTTTTGTTAAGATGACATCACCAGTTTTAGACTGACTTGGTTACAACAAACCAAATCGGCAGTGAGTTCGAAAATAATTATAATTACTTTGCGTGTTGGTATTTATTCAAAAGTGTAACTACTGGAGGTGCTGGTAAATGTATTTTGAAACTTTGCGCAGACCGAGCAGGACGTCTCCAGTCTTTATGCTAAGTTAAGATAACTGACTGAGGCTTCTAGGGCTGACACTTTCTGGTCGGTTGATATGCTCTTGTCTGACCACATTGTCATTGGTCTGTTGTTACTCTCCCATGTGTCCACCAAAGCGTTTCTGAATATCCCCATCTGGGAGCGCTTGAGAGCACTTTGGAGGCGCAGCGTTTTTTTATAGCTGAGACACTTTGGTTGCGTCTGGTTGCTATGAAACAGAATATCCATGGAAGTAAAAATGTCGGCACAAGGTAGTGTACTTGCTGTGGCCCTTGCTCTGGATGAAGGGAAGGCTGAAGCACTGAGGCTGAGCCTGAGAGAGGACATACAGGCCGGTCTATGTGGCCAGCACTATTCATTTTTCCTCCATTGTTGTTGTTGTTCAGCGCTTGTACATGTAGGATGTGATGGTTGTTTTTTGTGGTATTTGTCCCACCCCTCCTCCACTGCAATTGGAAAAAGTGACAGTGACGAGCACAGCTTTTTACCCAAAGTTGAACATTTTTCAACTCTTGGTGACCAGAAAAAAAAAGCCAAACACACAGTGCTCAGTGCCTCGTCACGGTGCTGGCATTGTAGCATAGTGTAAATATGCGGTGCTCCCATTACAAAGAATTTAAAAAAATATGCTGGCATCAGGAGAAAATGCTTTGGTGGACACACAACAGAGTGTGCTCAGTGCACTGGACAGCCATGTCAAAAAAAGATACCAATGACAACACATTCACTACCAACAGAAGCCAGAACATCCATCTAGCCTTAGGACTTCCATCCGGTCCTGGGAGACTCTACTTTAAGACTCCACCAATCAGGCTTCGACTGACTGTCTGATGAGACAGAGGAGGCATTGTGGTGCTGTAGTGAGTCCTCTGGTGTTTACCTCTTATCATAATGGACGCTTGAACACTAAATATGGAATCGTTACAATTGAGTACATAGAAAGTTCCTTTTACAAAACACAGAAACAAACTTTTTTCTAATATCTCTATAAGAAATGGTGCTGTTTGTAAGTGTTGACTCTTTTCAAACACTTACAATAGTTACTGCAATGATGTAGCTAATGGGGATCCAAATAAACTAAGCATGTGGGTACCCATAGAACCCATTTTCATGAGGTGAGAGGTCAAGGGACCCTTTTGAAAATGGCCATGCCACTTTTTCCATTTTTTTCTTACCATGACATGGTTGGTCGTCTAGTTTCATATGACACCAATATCTTCACTCTAGCTTTAAAAAAGACCTGCTATAGCCCGCCAGTTGACAATCAATGATTTTACTCCTTTTTTCTCATTTCTCTTTGTGTACAGATTAAACAGACAAGATACAACATGTTAATTAGTGGACATTAGAGGTGCTGGTAGGTAGGCCTTTTTCACTTTGGAGAGAGCCAGGGAAGCTGCTTAATGCTATTTCTTAATGCTAAGCTAGGCTAACCACATCCTGTCACCAGCTCAGTTACAAAGATATGAGACTGATATCGTTTTACTCGTCTCACTCTGGGAAAGAAAGCAAACAAGAGTATTTCCCAAAATGTTTAAAGTACCACTTTGTGTTGTGAAATTGTTACTGTAACAGATCATGTGAGGCAACCCAGAGATACACCTGTATGAGATTTACTAAACATCAAAAGACAAGGCAATGAAAGAAGAAGAAATGGACAACAAACACTTACATATACACATACAGAAAAACACACACACTTACCTTTTGCCACAGAGACTCTCTGGAGGCCAGACTGGAGCATGCCGCTACAAACCAGCAGTTACCCAGCTGTCCCTGATGTAAATCGTGTGCGCTGATGCCATCTACAAACAGGTGAGGGTCTTCACACAGCTCCTACACTCCCAAACACAGACACAGAATAGTTTAGTGTGCAGCAGCTTTGAGCTTCAACACTGACAATTCATGCATTGGCTGAGGCATTACACTTTCTATGATATATCCAAGAATAGAATTGACAGTGCTCATACTAATATTTTTGGATTTGTAATATTTTTTAAATCATTTTAAGGGGGAAATTATATAAATGTATTTTTTGTAGTGTAAAGCAAAACCTCTTAAAAGGGTATATGATTAATAAACTGTGTGTACAGTCTAGGGCTGACGTCCTCTGGTCGGTTGGTCGATGTGTACTGGTCCAACCAAAATCTCAATGGTCGGACAATCGCTGGTGTCACTTTCATAAGGCCGTAATATCCACGTGATTAAAAATGTCTGCACAAGGTACAGTAGCCTACTTGCTTCGCAGTGTTTACACAAAGTTAACTATCATTATTGTGGATAACTGACAACGGTATGAGCCACACTTGATAAATGATGTTCTGTAAACACAGACACATGTGCTGTGCGCTCCGCTGATATTAATACAATACAGTCAGCAGATGGTGCGACGGAAGATTACATTAATGTCTGTAGTAATATCCTACATATTCTTGAATTTGGGTACATTTTATGAGGTTTTCTGCCGGCGGTTACTGGAGACCTCAGTGTTGTCGGGTGGGTGTCAGATCTGCACGCAGCAGCGAGTCGATGGCTCTACTCAGCGCACAGGAAGAGACGATATAAGAACCCGGCCCAGTAGTACTTCTCTCTCCTCTTTTTTATGTTGTTGCTGTTCTGAAATTGTACATGTAGGATGTGACGGTTGGTCTCTGTGATATTTGTGCTGCATCTCCTCCACTGCGATGAGACGGCTGGAAGTGACGGTGCCGGGGCGCTGCGTTTTACCCAAAGTTAAACATTTTAAAACTCTCTGTGACCAGAAGAAAAAGGCAAACGTGCAGCTTTCAGCTCAGAATAGACACTCAGCACCTTGTCACGCTGCTGCTGATTGTAACAGTGTAAATACCATGCGGCTTGGTTGAAGAGTAGGTAGACTTTTGGTCGACCAAGATTTTCTTTGGTTGACTACACTGTAAAAACTGAAGAACCTCTAGGTTACTCCAAGAACCTAGGAGCTCCTCCAAGAACTCAGAAGTTCTTTTACACACTTTGTGGTGCCTGCAAGAACTTTTGGGATTCCTCAGCATGAAAACTGGTTCTTCAAAGAACCCATTTGAATTAAGGTTCCTCGAGGATCTTTAAGCTCTGTTTGGATATCCATAGGAAAATTCATAAATTTATCTCACTGAAATAAACCTTTGCTTTCCAAAGGCTTTCTTCTCCCATGTTTTTGAACTGTACAAAGTCATCAGAAATTTGCATATAGACCCTTTCATGTCTTCTCTATAGAGCACATAAAGCGAGGCAGGCTACTCATAAAAAAGACAAAACCACTGAGTCCCTTGCTTGAAAGGATGAATTTAGGATGTCTGTCTATGTCAGTGGTTCTCAAAGTGTGGTCCGGGGACCACCAGGGGTCCTTGAGGGGGTTCCAAGGGGTTCCCAGCAAAAAGGGGAATAATTTATTTTCACTATAATTCCATCCATAAGTAACACAATGACAGGGTCATGGGTTTTAT
>JAOVVB010049871.1:0-14745 GCA_028570985.1 Heterobranchus longifilis
ACACACACACACACACACACACACACACACACACACACACACACACACACACACACACACACACAAGGTGAAAACAAACAGTGTTGTTGCCGCAGCTGGTAAATACATTTTTAAAGGGGCTACAAATATTCTTTAAACCTGCATACACTGATTTTTTACGGGAAATATTACGGGAAATATTACGTAAACACAACACTGACATAGTATCACCACTATTTAAGTTGATATGGCTAAATAAAGTAGAGATGGAGCAACATTAGCAGTCATTTGAAGTCATGCGTCTGACCACCTGATGAAGTCCAATATTCACTTGGGAAATATATGGCTCTTTAGCTGCTAAGTGCTCCACTGTGTTCACCAGCTAGTCGCTAACTTTGACTGTCAGCTCTTTGGTGCTGAGCAGGTTTATTAGATTTATTACAGATTTTTCACAGAAAACAGCTGCCTGGTGCTGGTGGAAATGACGCTGATGAGAGTGGTGAGAGTGAATCAAAACAGTAAAGTTGCGGGCCATAAAGCAAAAAACATATAACTTATTAGAACTTGAAATGCTCCATATGCTGAGGGGAACTCCAGAGTCGGGTGATAATTATCTGTGGATTAATTACTGTGAGGCGACTCCTTTTACATTGCACACAGTTATTTGATCATAGAAAAATATTGATTAGAGCAGCTTTAAAAAAGGAAATAAATTATACTTTTTTGTTTAGCCTATATGTCAATATTGTGAGAATTGGGTTGTATGTGTGGTGTATATTTTGTAATCTGGGCTTTTCATATTTATAGTATACTTATTGTATGTGACTTGCAAAGAGCACAGGCCCAAGTACTTACACTCCTATACCAACAACTTTATTGATGCAATAATGTATTGATGTATTAAACATGATTTCAGAATAAAGTTTTGTCATTTTAAATCTGCCCTGACTGACCAGCAGGAGTCACTAGGTGCAGCAATAAGAACATGATCCCCCACTGGCTTCCCACCAGCAAACACCATCAATCATGGTTGACATTTGCCCAAGAAGTAGATTCAGATTGAAGTTGTTGTTTTTTTAGTTTAAGTTTAAATCGTGAGTTTAATTAGAATTAGAAATTGCATCAGTTGCACTGAAACTGAAGTCACTTCATTGTAACCACAAATAAAACCATATAGAACCAAACTCAGAATCATGTCAGCGGATAATGCTGTTTTCCGTCTGTTTGGATAACGTCATGTAGTCCCCAAGGGTATGATTTACATGACTGCATTAAAGATTATTTTTCCAGGCATCAAATTCCAACTGTAGGATTCATTAAGTACTCCAACATAGTGCTGTAGGTATAGAAAAATCACAGTACATTCGTATTTCAGTGCAGCGAGTTCACATGCAAGTGCATAGATTTAGCCTGATTTTAAACTGTGCGCTTAAATCTCTCGCACACTTCACATCACCGACTACATCGTAAAGCGTTGCATCAGATATGTCTCTCGATCAATCCCGAGAGCAGAGCAGCGTTGTCAGTATTGTATATGTTAGTATTTATGTGTATATACTGTATACGTATGCGAAGATTCATGAGGACATGAACGTATGTATGTGTGTGTGCACGCATGGCCACATGCACGCATGCATGTGGATGCCATGCGGGCCTAGGAGCAGGTAATTACTGCACTGTGGTGAAACATCATTATTCACTCATCTGCCCACTAGCACCATCTGTCCTGCTGAGCACCACCTCATACACAATCAGCACCACACCAAGGACAACTCCACCCACACACACACCATCCATCTCCTCGAGCACTGGCTTATAGGACACCGCTCATCACTTCACCTTTCTCTCCATCTATCCTCTATCACTCCTTTTTTTTTTTTTAATGGTATACCGTCTATTCCCGTCTATTCCCGTCTACGCATGGCGCTAGTGGGTTATTCTGTTGCTCATTAAGTAATTGAATTCGGGACTGTTCTTGCAGAGTTTCATGTATCACTCTGATGTATCAAGAGCTGGAGCCATATTTCATGTTGCAGTTTCACCTTTTAGCGTGCATTAGTCCAGATGAGATCGTGAACAGCCAGCTTGTAAATTGGCGACGATGCACCCCAGCTGCTGCTGGTTGATTGCAAATAACTTCACGAGAAAATATGCGGCTGAAACGATCCGGAAAAAAAAGAGAAAGCATAGTGGTAAAAGTAGGCAGAAGCAGCACAGTCGGCGAAGACAAATTGAGAACTCTGACTTTTGGAGCAAAGTGGGCAGGAAGAGGAAAACCACAACTTAAACTCTGCAGGATACTCTTGCATCTATTGAAAATGTGCAGGCTGCAATTAAAACCATGAGATGACTAAATCTATCCTAATGATGTGCCTTATTATGAGTGTCCATTACTCTCCACTTGCTCCCCATGCTCTAGAGGAAAAAAAAGGAACTTTAATAGCAATTTGCAGTAATGCACCATGCCATAATTCTGACTCTGTCTGCTGGCTGCATCGATGGCCGGGTGTAATTGCCGTTTTACTCATAGCTGATGGATTAGAACATAAAGTAACAAGAGAGGAACAATCATGTCAAGGAGATGGATGGATGGGCTCATAGGAGTGAGTGTGTGTATATGTGTGTCAGGGTATGGTTGGGGGTTGGATAGATAAAGGCATCAAGCTGCAGATTTGGATTGCTTCTGGGAATTTATCCCATTCCCTGACGGTCTTCAGCCATGTGATTCAGATGTACAATGTGAACAAACGCGTAGAGCTCGCATACAGAGAGATACAAAGAAACCCTTCAACATGAAAAAAGAAGTCCTAACTCAAAAAACATTTTATAATTTTCCAATTAATCTACTTGTTTTTCAAAGCCAGTGTGGTCAGATAGATCAAGGAGATGACATTTTTCTTGTGTGTTTCATAGGTATTCGAGTGTCTTCCCCTCTTCTATCTCAGAGCCTTGAACTAAAGGCTAGTGTGCACTGCAGCAGAGCTTTTAAGTTTCTTCCTTGTCAAATAAATTTGATTACCAAGGCCTTCCTGCTTTGCTGTTTCCCCGAGGTCAGACGTGGAAAAAAAAAGAGATGAGGAGAGAAAAAAAAAAAGTCAATGCAGTCATAAAATGCCACGCATTCAAGCATCAAGGCCTCATAAGCCACAATATTCAGTATTTTTCAGAATAGTCCAGCTGCACAAAGCGTTGATAATAAGACAGCTATGCAGAGGCTAGTCATTCATCACTGCCATAGATTATAAAACACTGTAGCTGTTCAGGAAGAAAGGACCCAGAAGCCTTAAGAACATCACAGTGACTCAATTATTATCTTCTTTTTCAATAAGCTTTAAATATTCTGCCTCAAAAGTATGCAGTATTAGATTCCATCACACTGAAGGTAATTTCTTCTTGCAGAGTCTCCCCCCAAACGATCTACAGGCCGTCTGGATCGAGTCTGGACTGTGACATCCGGCCTGTCGATCCGCCACTTTGTCCTGACGCACCCAGACGATTAATGCTGCTTTGAAATCTACGGCTAGGTAAATAAATAAGAGGGCAGGGTAAATTAAAACTCTGATGCAATTACACCACCACTTCCAGTTAACCCCCTGGCAATTAACAAGCTGTCAGCTGGGATGGATAGGAGTGCGCATGGCAGCGCCGGGAATGTGTGTTTGTGAGCTTTGTGCGCATGTTTATGTGTGTGTGCTGCATCCAGCTGGCTATATAACACCCCAGCGCTGATGCAAACTCAATACGCTTAATTAAACTGCACAGAAACTCTATCAGCATACTGAGAAGGAGCAGCAGGGTGCCGCCACAAGTGAAAAGTGCTCTTTCTGGAAAGGTCAAAGGTCACGAGTTGAACTGCATTGATACATGAATAAGAATTTCTGACAGCAGCCTGATAGAAATACACCTCGCATGAAACAAATGCATGCTTCTGGAATGACAAGAAGAAAAATTGAATGGAATTGAGAGAGAAACAATCATGAGTGCAGATTAAACGCGAGCCAAGGATGAGTTAGAATTGTACAATAGCGCTGATGCTCCGGCAACAGTCTTTTGCAATACATCAAAGGCTGCGGCTATTTGGCTAGAGAAAGAGAAAACGAGAGTGAAATAAAGAGAGAGGGGAGATAAGAGCAAGGTCTTGGCTTGGTTTCAGGCACCCTGCAGTGCGTGTGTGTGTTTGTGTGTGTGTACACCCATCCCAGGGGCCTAGCTTTAAGGAGCCATTAAAAGCCAGATACGAGCCAGGCTGACCTCCTTGCACTCCTAACGATTTTTGATGCCAGTGGAAAAAAAGCAAAACATATCATCCCCCCTCACAGCCATATTGCTATCATAGCACTTTAATGAAAAAGAATGCAGGGTACTGTCCCAGAGGTCCCAGACAGATAGAAAGGTTAGAGTCTAGAGTTTAGGGGGAATTAGAGAAAAAGGAGAGGCTCACAGGACACGGATGATGACATAGGACAACATCAGCTTCCTTAGGGAAGTCCTAGACAATATTTGACCTCCTCGGGCCAATGTTAAACACTGTCCAAACCAATGTCAAATGCCATTCGACACACGCGCTGGGCGTATGTGCACACATTCGCACGCAATCAATCTTGAGCACAGCCATGCGGGGAGTAGCAAATCAATCGTGAACACACAAGCTATTTGCAAAACTCTGCTGCAAGGAAGGTAGGCAAACACGAAAAGTACGTCCTCCTTTTGTAATGTGCATGCAGATGTACAAACACACACATACACACACATTCTCTGAACCCAGTCTACTGTACAATCAACGCAAAGCTAATTACTGTGTTTCAGTGGTGTTATTCCAGCGTAGAAGTAGCTCGCCTGTTGATGGCGCCTAGGCTTAAATTACTGCTTTAATTACTGATGCTAATGTTTTCCCTGCTATTAAACATTTATGCAAAGTGGCATCCGGAGATGTTCAATCCTTATCTCCACGTATCCCCCAGGGGGCTGCGGGACTGGAGGGGGAGTGGTGAGGAGGCCAGGGACTGAGGTGGGAAAGTGCCGCCGCTGCAGTTCCACCCGCTCCTCCACGTTAAGTTCGTTGTAAAACACCGGTGCTGGCCTTTTGGCTTCGGGCCCAGAGAGAGAAACATGACTTTACTGCTGCTGGAAGAAGTGTGCACCCTCGCAAGCATATATATGTGCTCTCAGTAGTCCGGAGGGAATTAGACACACAGGGTGGGAGAGCAGAAGGGTTCTGTGGGGTGTTGGCTTCAGCTGAAGGCAGCAAGATAAAGGGCAGAGAGAAAACCTGAGGTGGGAGGCCGACAAGGAAGAGGAAAAGTACTTACTGTACATTGTGTGAGTGGAAAGGAGTCATGAGATGGACTGAGAGAAAAGGAAAGAGGAGAGAGCAAAGACTGGAAAAAGTAATGGACGTAGCCACCGTGACGACAGAGTCTAGCATTTTGGCCGTCGCCATCTAGGTCTTTTGCAGCCGGACGTGACCATATTTGGATGAGAAGGCGGAGCTGGAGAGAAGCGCTAAACTGCTGGTGTTTCAATGGCACTGCGCTAAGCTAACCGCTAAAGAGGGAAAGTTTGGTGATTTTCAATCGGCTGACGCAAGTCACCGGTGGAGTTTTAACGGCGGGTGAGCGGGGAGCTCCGGATGCTCGCTGCAGTGACACAGAGCTGGTTGAAAATCAGCAGTGTCCCCTAAGTTACCAGCTAATGCTCGCGTTAGCTTGGTCAGCAAGGTGCAACCAAATGCTGAAGATGATATTTTTAGGCAACAAAACATTTTACAATTAACTTACATGAAGTGAAAACACACTGTGAAAGGGTCAAAGGCATAAGATGAAAACACCCCAAAACAAGTTAATGTCTATTTGAATGTACAGAGTGCCATGGTTAGCATTGCTCAGTCTATCCGGTCACTAACATGGCAACCTGTCAATCACAAGGTACCACGCCTTAAAGCACACCCATCTTTATTGTCTATTTGACTCTAAATGGGACCATAATTTACAAAACATTTTAAAAGAAGACTTGAAACTAATTATTGAGACCATAAACTCATTAGGAAAATGTTGACTGAGGTTATAAATAAATCAAGTGAGAAGTTGGTTAATTTTCCCATAGACTTCTATACCACCGGACTTCTTTTTGCAACCAGTGGAGTCGCCCCCTGCTGGTCATTTTAAAGAATGCAGGTTGAAGGCACTTCCATATTGGTTTCATTTTTCAGTCCATCTATTTTATACAGTCTATGAATAAAAGCACAGAGAGATAGTAAGAGAAATAAAAACATGATTACAGTAAGCCTGCTATTAGCACAGTGAATGCTAATCAGAGTATCTTGGTTTCCCGTAGTGATGCTCTGGCTAAATCAATAAATCTGGGGTTCAATTACTGTCCCCTACTATTCACTATACTCATCCCCTTCTCTCTGTCTCTGCATAAGCAATGCAGACAATTAATTTATCAGGGTGACATTGCAGCTCAGTGAGAACACCAAGCAACCTACCCTCATGGAGTAGTGGCAAGTTTGACAAACTTGATAAATGCATGCAGACACTTCAATTCTCTAGATATCTCAAAACATGGTTTGCAACATTTTCATTTCTTACTCCTTCCTGTGAAAACAGAAAACAGCCGATGTTGTCTCGCTGTGAATAAAATATGAGAACTCCCCTGGACAAACTACTTGCAGGGATAGCTGTACAAAAGAGTTGACACAAACCACTAAAAACAACAAAAGCGCTGAATTCACCAGTGTCCTCACAATAACCTCTCAATTGTTTCATTTTATTTGGATCAATTTTAGCGAGAAACCACTTGGTTTTTTTCCATAGTTCATGTCCATGGTGTCCATGGTCCATGGGGTATGTATGCGTTTATGATGCAGATAGGCTATCTCTTTGCTTTCAAAGTGTGTACTGCAGGATGATTATCATTTTAGTCAGTCCTGTGAAAAAAAGCATTTTTAGCCTTGCTAGCAGCTGGATCTAGGCTCTAGGCCTGGGGATGGTAATGTCAGTCAGTGAGTACACCACTGAAATTTCGCAAGTAGATGGATTACCATGAAATTGTACAGACATTCAAGGCCCTGTCAGGATGTGGGAACCGAGTGGTCGCCAGTTCAAGTCCCCGTACGGACCAAGTACAGAGTGTGGACTGGTAGGGAGGTGCCAGTTCGCCTCCTGGGCGCTGATGAGGTGCCTTTGAGCAAGACACCGAACTCCACAAACTGCTCCAGGAGCCCTGTACTACGGCTGACCCTGCACAATGTCTCCTCTGAAATGCATGTATGGTGTGTTTATCAATATCTAGGAGTGATATGGAAAGAATAGGCCTTCACTTCCACTTCCTTACAAAAACTGTTTTGGTCTCTATAGTTAAATTCTCCGTTCATGACAACTGTACAGCGGATGACATTTTATATAACTCCGCCGTTTAAATGATATTAAAGCTCAAAGTTATGCATAATTAAGGGAATGGCCGCTTTGAGTGACAGATGGGTGCAGTCACAGGTGGATAGAAAAGACTGTAGGCTTCATTTGGCCAGCCTCAACTCCATCCACGTTCCACTTCTTTGCCCAATTCTGGATTAACCGGGAGCTAGGCAGAGACTAGTCTTGCATTACCAGACCTATCTCTTCAGAAATCTATGGGTGACATCACGGAGACTATATTTTATACAGTCTAGGGTTCAGAAGCAAGGCAATTTTTTTTGACAACTTCAGACATAAAAGTTGCTCGGGGTGGTGCAAATGATGCGACCGTGCAAGTTCAAAGTGTTTCAATTTTGATCAAAAATGTTCCTATCCCCGGGCTGTATGAGTCTGCTTCATGAATGTACAGACGAGAGAAGAAAGCAGAGAGACGGAGAGGAAATAACAGAAAGAAATGGAGTGTGTCAGTGCTGAGTTCAGTCAGAGGCTAAGCTGAACACACACTCCCACACACATGGTTCGTGAGTCTGTTGCTAGCTAGCTTACAGCTAACCTCTGTACAGTTGGTACATTGGCTGTTTGGGGCAAATAAATACAGACTGCACAAACGATCCAGGGGTCAAATTCACAACAATGATGCAGGCCGAAAATTGTCTTCGCTGTCTGTTTGAACACCCTTTGTCTTGTAATTGTGAATTACACAAGTTGTGTGTGAGCACAAAATGTCAATGTAAGCATTACTAAGTAAAATAAAACCTGAGGGTGCACATTCTATCCGTGCATGTTTATTAGCGTGTGCTGTGCGTCCACCACCAAGCCTTATCAATAACAGCACCACTTACTGGCATCACTTTGATGCACAATAAATTAGTAGCCCTTATTTGAAATCAAAACATATTAGGCAGCACTATAGGGTGCCCCAGATTGCAGTTCTAAATCCTTTCCAATGTGTTTTTGTTTAGACGTCTGAAATAAGGTCTGTGGTTAACACAAGCTTCAGAGATTTTAACGTTGTGTTCAACGACATAAAATAGGTCTGTAAATACCCTGCTGGTGAATTTCAAAGCTTTTATGTGTCTTTAAAAAGGCGGTTGTTAACAAGTGGCTAAATGACTACAGAGGTTGTCGAGGACATTAAACGCCACCATAAGCTTAGTAGTGGCGACGGTGATGGCGACGACATGCGACCGTTGGGTAATTCGTTTATTAGCTTTTTACTTCTGGCGATTGCATTTACGCTTCTAAAATCATAAAAGTGGTGTTCATATGGAGAGATAATCTCGCTAAACAAAACATGCAAGTATCATAAACAAGTATCATAAACATGTGTTCGCAAAATCCCATAGGCTTTTTGTGGAGATAACCAGGGCGACGCTAACTTCCTGGTTGGCCTATAAAAAGATGTCATCCCTGAGGCTCCCTACTGGAACTCACTACACATTGGAATAGCTATTGTGAGGATTATATCGCAGCATTTAATGTTCAACTCAATGTGAAGTTAAATTTTGACATCATTATTCAGGATTTGTTATCCTAATTAGGAGTCTTACCGTATAATTATCAAATCATTGAAATATACCGTTTTGAAGTGTGTTGTTCCACTCACGGCAGGGAGGACTCAGGCAGGTACACACTGAGAAAATCCCTTAAATTCCTCAATCTGCCTCTCCATCACCTCCCTGAGCCCTAATGTTTCTGCCCAAAGAGAAGGACTCCCTGAATCTTACTGCTTGTTGTTTCTCAATTGAGAATGCAGTTTCATTTTCTGGAACACATCTTCACATCACTGTGTGTATACTTACAATGACATGAGCCTGAATGTACGCCATATGGTAGCATGATAGATAATAGAATTACACTCTGTGTGTGTGTGTGTGTGTGCATGCGTGTGCGTGTGTGTGTGTGTGTGTCCATTGAAAGGCTATTTCAGACCCATCCAAAAACAGAGAATTGTGCTGACAGAAAGGAAATCTCTTTTTGTGTTGGACTGGAACAAAGTTTGTTTCCACGGGCCTCACGAAGTGCTGAGCACAGAAGAAGAAGAAGAAGAAGAAGAAGAAGCCTAAAGCTTGCATAGCCAGCGTCCTGTATCCCCTTCTCCTTCCCCAAATAATACATGTGGACTTCCAGTGACACAACAAGGGAATCTAGTCCAGTGTAGTCCAATCCTATCTTGCGTGGCTTGGCAAAGGTTCACAGTCCACTCAGCTCTGCACAGCTTGGCAAACGAACAGAGCCTTGTGCTCACCACTGCTGGGTCAGAATAAATCATGTTTGCATCAGATGAGACGACTTTGAATTGTGTACAGTATATAACTAAGAATTCCTGTTGTCTATTGTAGCTGAATGATCTTCTCAGCTGCATGCGTTTGTAGCTACTTGTAGGTGCAACCATCTGTGCATGTGTGTGGGCAGAAAGGCGTACAGTAGACTGTATGAAAAAAGATGGACGGGCCTTAAAAGTGAAGCCAATGTGGAAGTGCCTTAAAACTGCATTCTTTCTAATGACCAGCGACTCCACTGGTTCCAAAAAGAAGTCCAGTTGTATAGTATATATAATCTATGAGAAAATAATACTTCTCACTTGATCTATTACCTCAGTAAACAGTTTCTGAATGAGTTTATGGTCTCAGTTGTTACTTTCAAGTCTTCTTCAATACAGCATGATGTTCATTTTGTAAATGATGGTCCCATTTAGAGGAAAATAGATAATAAAGCAGGATATGATTTAGGGTGTGGCTACACATCAATCTGTCAATCAGGATAGAGGCTTAGCAATGCTAATCAGCCATGCGTTCATTAAAATAGCTGTGAACTTGTTTTTGGGTGTTAGCCGTGTTTTCGTCTAACAACAATGTTAATTGTTAATTGTAACATTTCAGCGTTCGGTAGTGCCTTGATAACCGAGCTGGCTAGCTAGCGATAGCATTAGCTGGTAACTTAAGGGAAAGTTTACAGATTTTTAACTGACTGTGTACTGCTGTACATGCAGATGAATGGCGCCAGCAAAACTCTGCTCTTTCCCCTTTATCATTTAGTGCAGCGCAGTGTCATTGAAACAGACGACAGTGTCTTATCCGCATCATCCTCCCCAGCTCCACCCTCTTGTCCAAATATGGTCACTTCTGGCTCCAAAAATTCAAGATGGTGACGGCCAAATGCCAAACTCTATAACAGTAGTCTACAAACCAATGGATGACATCACTGCTGCTACATCAATTTTTTTTTTTACAATCTATGGTTTTAGGCAAGCTGTTAAAAATAGTACTTTGTTCTTCTATTTTCTTTATTGGATTGTACCACTGTTTCACTGCCTGCCCCATCAATTACCCCCCAGGTATGATTCAATTGGCTTGTGCTGTGATATCGCATTATGTCCTAGTGTTGTTTCATGGTATGTCATTAAATGACTGGTGATCCTCCGCAGTCCTCAGTCAACCACTATCTGCACTGACACTACAGTCCCGGTCAGTTGAGACGTGGATCACTGAGAAAAGGAGAGGAGAGAGAAAGAAATAACTTACGCCAGTGGTACATGATCAGAATATTTCTGTCCCGTCCTGTCAACTGATTCTAAGTGAGCCAATGAGGTTGCTTTCTGATGAAGAAAAAAAAATCTGTGAGCTGTAAAGGTTGGGGTTTCTTTTGTGCACGCACTTCCTTATTACTATGCACCATTGAATCCAAAGTCTGTGGAAGCTCTACTATAAGTAGACATGTTGTGAGAAATCAAGATTGTGTATATAGAATGAAAAGGGGGCATATTTCATTTTTCTATCTATGAGGAATATAGCAAGTTAGTCAGAAAAATAATTATTCAGAAAGGCCTCTGTGCATCAGCCTCTTCTAAATCCCTTCACTGTTTCTCATTACCTCTCAGCTGCAAACGTATGGACGCACACACAACACGTACACAACTGTGTTTGTATTTACCATATATTTCTGAGCGCAGCGCTTTGATTTCCCCCTGTTATTCTCTGGAGTTGTGTTTTCAGAGGGAGCGGAGACAGCCTCTCAAGAGGAATTCAAAAGTTCACCAAAACATCCCCAAACAAAGGAGCTCAAGTCTGAGAAAAGTGTTTAAGTACAAACAAGATAACAGAGGCACCGTAGGTGCAGGCAAACAGAATCTAGGGCCTTAATAGAGGAAATAAAGTGTTTTCACATTTCAAATTGTATAAGCATGGTTCTGTTAAAGCGTAATAGGTGTATTTCTAGAGATATCTTCCACACAGTGTTGATCAAAATGGGCCAGATCTATTTCAGAGGACATTTCTGCTCAGTGCACCCACACACAGTGTCCAACAATACAGCCCATGGGAGTGGTATAGATGGAGTCAAGTCCGTTATCCCCCCCTTCCTATTGAGAAGCTATAAAACTGACCTTAACTAATGATTTCTGGTAACCTCAGGTAAATGTCACCTGGGGAATGGACTACTTTTACTGGCAGCTGGATCCATAAGTGTGTCAAATGTCAGGAAAGGTACAAACATGGGCATATGTGTACATGTATGCATGTGTGTGTGTGTGTGTGTGTGTGTGGAATGTGTGTGTGCTCTGTCAGACAGTGACCTCCTGCAGCCCTGAGCTGAAAGCGCATCCTCAGCAGAACCGCAAGAACGGCGTGAGAAGCCGAGTCTGCAGAATGCTCATAGTTTACACACACATACAGGCTCAAGATTTAGAGCATTAAATAACACACACACGCGTACACATGCCTGCCTGTACACACGCATGCGCGCGCGCGCACACACACACACACACTGTTGAGGGGCCTGTGTTTTACACTTTCTCAGCAACATTTATCTCTGCTTTATTTCAGGTGATAAAGGCCCCCCCCCCCCCCGATATAACTCAAAGGGGCAGTAGGACAGCATGTAAATGCAGCCATGAAAATGAAAACTGGGCTTCTGCAGAATTTCAACTGCCCCCAAAAGAATCGAGGTGCTCCGCCGCAAGGAGATATATAACTGCTCTTCTAAAGTCAGCCTCTGCCAGCTTGGGTATGCAAAATGCATGCAAATGGGCGTAGTTATTGGAGGCTCTTAAAAAAAAATGCTAATTGAGTATTAGCACTTTGGAAAACTGTTGTTGACTCATCGTTTTGACTTTGATTATGGCAAAATGTAATGAAAATGCATAATCATCAAATTCTTCATGGAAAGTGGCCCCATGGCTTAAGACAGGGCTGTCGCGATGTACCAGTATTAGCGATAACCGTGATATTTAAAAAATGAAATATTGATATTGTGTAAATGATCCACCAATCATTTCCGTTTCTTTCCGTTTCTCACTTTGTCTCCCTCCCTCAACGCCCCACACAGTGGATTTTTTGTATCTGGTTATCTTTTCACTATCTGCAATGTCATATACAACATCAAAGTACTCCATTTACTATTTTTAGAATATCTCCGGAACGCTGCGGTTGAGAGACTTACTTTAAATTACCTCCACTGTTACGGTCATAGCTTTCCAAGTACGCTTTGTTATCCAGCATGCAACAGCCAGTCCATTTTTTATTTTATTTTTTTTATTTTCTCTAGATATCGCAATAATATCGTTATTATGAATTCTTTTGGCCATAATCGTGTAGTGCAAATGTGGTATCATGACAGCCCTAGTTCAAGATGACTATTTTAATCCTCTGAAAACGGACCTCCTACGGGCGGCCTCGGGGGGGACGGACGTGGTTTACATGATCCTGTTTAAATTGATCTAAAATAGAAACCATAATAGCTAGAGCATTCATTCTTTTTGCTGCAGAAAGGCTTCTGATCGTCGAGCCAGTGCTTGTATGCTTCTGATGATGTCATCACATCACGTGACGTGCAGTCCAAAATGGGCTGACGACCCGTGGTGTTGCCAGTGTATTGTGTATTGTTGTTTACATGATCCTGTTCAAATCGATCTAAAATAAGAACAATAGCAGCTAGAGAATTCATTAATTCATTAATTCATTAATTCATTAATTCATTCATTCATGCTATAGAAAGGCATTTGAAGATACTCTAAGACATACTATCACAATAAGCAAAAATACCAATGCAGGCACTGGCGGACCATTTCTATTGCAGAGTTCAAAGGGTTAATGTACATTAGTTCTTTAAATCGTAGTTGTCACGTCTTAGCGGGACAATAAAGGTCACAGCATTTTGGTATGGACCAGCGTGACTTCAGCCATCTGCATGCACCTCGTGAGGTTCGGGTGAGGACTCATTGTTTGCTTCCTGCAGCATATGTCACTTTGCCAACTGGAAAATGTAAAATCATGCAGCCGATGAGCTCATAAAATGCGGCTCCCACAGGTGTTCTATAAAGTTGTTGTTGCAGAGGCTGAGTGTTTTATACTGGGAGGTAACCTTCCATCAAGACACTAAACAGTCCCGCTGAGATTCACAAGGACGAGGAGGTCACGAGAGGAGCCAGTAAATGCTGTCTTATCTTCAGGTGAATAGTCAAATAAAATCTGCTTAGCTACATAGATTTTGTGATTTCATGAGGTCATGACCTGTGTGTTTACACCTTTAAAAAAAATGGTTATATCCCTGATTGGTTATAGGGTCTTATTTTAAAGTACCCAATTATCTGAGCAGATTATGAGGGGTTTTGCGATACGTCTGCCTTTCGCTGTAACCTCTGGCTACGGGATTTATTAAATCAACTACTCAGTCACATGATGACACAGCCCAATAAAGCTGATCAAGCAGTTAATGCACGGACCAGCAGGAGGTGTAACTAGCAGAATCTGTCTTTTCCTTCCGACACCCTGTAACCTCGCGGCTGACCTGCTGTCTGCATAATGAGAGAAGGATGAGGTAAGAGGACAGTTTAACAACGGGAGACGGCCATGTTTATGGTGACCACATGGCATCACCGGCTTTATTTAGATTAATTTAACACCATCAGTCACAGTTATAGAGGAAGGAATTAAATGTGACACTCACCTTAAATTCTGATTTTAATTAAAGGGTTGGAGAGTGAACTGCGTGGACAAGAGGGAAAGGAGGCTCCGGATGGGATGGAGGTTTAAGCGTTTGACAGTTTAGTGATGGCAATGGATACGTTTCTGGGAATCATAAATAAAGGTATAGTATGAATCTATAGGTGTATAATATATCTGCAAACAAATTGTCGACAAATCCTAAAATGCTCCCCTCGCCTCTACAGAGCATTTTAATGTCTTTCAGCTACATGTCCCTCGAGACTGTCCTCCCCCGAAAAACAACACCATAGGTAATTTGTGCAAGCAGCTTATTACCCCATATTTATGTCTATTGTTAGGCGGCGCCCTCTAGTGGCCGTAGTCATTATGACAGGAAGTCATGTAACGTGGTATTAAGACCAGGAAAG
>JAOVVB010049916.1:0-14744 GCA_028570985.1 Heterobranchus longifilis
TTTTCATTCAGATATCTTGAGGTCAGAGGTCAAGGGACTCCTTTGAAAATGGCCATGAAAATGACAGTTTTTCTCTCGCCAAAATGTAGCCTAACTTTGGAGATTATTTTGCCCCCTTGTTGACAAACTGTTGACATGGTTGGTACCAATGGATGGATTAGGTCATCTAGTTTCATATGATACCGATATCTTGTCTCCAGCTTTATAACACAGTCCACTACAGACTCTTAAAGACTGTAATCTTGGTCGTCACACTCCCGCAGACCACCCCTCCAATATCCTTATGTGAAAGAGAGAACACACTCATGTTGCGGGGGAGATACAATCATATGATCCTAAAGGCCATTTCTCTAGTGCCACACACAGTTACAAAGTTGTATTTATTTCTTGTGGTTTTCCACAAGTGTAATTAATTCTTCAAAGTGATAGTAATATATTTCCTTGGTTAGAGGTCAGGACTGTTTTACTTAACTGTATAGTCCCCATGAAATCACCGGTTGTAATACATTAAAATGATGAATGCATGTTATACGGTATGCATGTAATGTGTTTTGTTGACCTTTGTTCATGTCCCTTGAGCAATTTACACAGATGTACCGACTTACATAAATCTCAGTCAGCTGCACAGAGGCTCGTTCTCACTCAAGGGGTCCATCCACGCTGACCTTGAGTGAGCTCTCCAAGTAAAAGTAGCTGTACTTGCAAGATTTATTTTGTGTAGAGCTCAATGGGCTCCATGTAGCACCCTTAGGTAGAAAATATATTGTGCCTAATCAATAACTTTAAGATGTTCTGAAGACTACCATTAGATAGACCGGAACACATTACACATCCCTTTACTTCTATGTTGGTGAGGATACTCCTCGACATAATGCATTCCCTAACCTCTTACCGTAACCTTAACCATCATTGCCTAACCCCAGCCTTTACATTAACCCGAGGATAAACAAAGCAATGGATAACTTCGGTACCCTACAGGGGTTTCCATAAGCGATGTCCGTCGGCCAAACAGCCGACTACTCATCTCAGCCCACCCGGCTACTTTATGAGGCTATATTAATGTTTGATTCCAGTGTTTGCCTTCCCATTATAACACAGCGCCTATGTATTTTATCACAGCGTCTCAGCTCGACTGCTGCTCCTCCTGTCATGGAGTCATTTTCTCTGTGTGTAAGTGAGTTCATTCTTAAATCATATGTGCTCACTGCACATATATGTGCAGTAGGATATCAACAGGGAAGAAAAGGGAGAGGAAAGATGCCACCCATAAGGAAGTGTAGTGGATTCCTTTACATTAATTCACTGCATCTGGTAGGCAAATTCATTAAAATATGCAAGAATTTAGATAACTGTATATGATGGAATACTGGCATTAGAATGTGCCAGAGGTCATGAAAGTTGAGCTTTGTGGCCAACATGTTTTTCCCGGGGGTGCATGCCCACTGGCTGGCTACTCACTCCTTCTTGACCCTAGGAGCTGCCTCGACATGTTAGATATATGTTTGACCCTCACTGCTGCTTGTTGCCTGCAGCATTGCCCATAAATGTGCAGAATGTATCACTACCCTAACTTCCACCAACATCAATAAAAGAGGGATGTTTATGCTTTGTAAGACAAAGATAGATATTTTGCTAGTGCCCTTTAAATATTCAAATTAATCAAATTACTTTTTCTGTCAAATATGAATAATATTTGACTGACTTTGTGGCACAAATGTCAAATCCCTTACCTGATAATGTCACCAAGGTTCACCAGAGAATAAAGTATTTTAGGGTTAGGGTTACTTTTTGGGCAACATGACATCAACATACCTGCTAGCATGAGTTAAAGTGTGTTGTAAGGGAAGTATTTACCATATACTATGTCTGCAGCAAGAAATTGCCATATAATAAATGCTAGAGTGTTGAGATATATATTTTTTGCAGTTTTGCCCCAACAAATTGCTCAGGGTATATCTAACCTAAACCTTATTCTAAGAACCAAGTCTGAACCCCTCCTTCCATCCAAAAACCTGTTTTCTGGTCCTCACTATGTCGCAAGTACAAGAAAACACACACACACACACACACACACACACACACACACACACACACACACACACACACACACACAGGGGTGCCCCACTTATATTTGATTAGCCAATTAATCAAGTGCTTTTGAGTGCATTTTTGGCTAAGAAACTTTTTGTTGAATCTTGTTTTAATGGGAAATGAGTCTCTAGTAATTACGACAGAATGGTACCTCACACTTTTACATAAACACAATTTAATGGCTTTACTGTATTACAATATAATGCTACACCTAGTTAACATATTAATAAATAATGCTATCTGTTGTCTGCAGAGCCAAGGCTCTCTGCCTCCTCATCTCTACCAGCCCCCACTATACTCAGCCTCCATAATGTTCTCTTGTCCACGCTGCTTTCTTTCTTTCTTTCTTTCTTTATTGATTTGAGTTTTGTGTGGTACACAAGGTATGTTCAGATCTGAGTATTTTATAATACAATGCCTAAATTCAACATAAACATTAAAACAGATTGTGTTTTTAAGACTTGAAGAAAACAACATCAAAAACATCGCTCTTTGAAACTTTTCAAACAAGGTTACAACTTTTCAAGAAATAAAATGAGATATAAAAAAGACATAAAAGTTCCACTCCTGGCTGCTCCCCCGTTTCACTCATAACATTTAATTTTTTATCAGCTTTAGTCTGGATTCGGAGCATTTCAACGCACTGAATCAGCCCTTTTCAAGGTGTTAAATGACCTACTTTTGGCATTTCTTGCAGGCAAATATGCTGTTTTCCTTCCAGTATATATGTCACAACACAAGCTTGATTCATTCATTATTTGATCCCAGTCTGCTCGCTTCTCTGCAATATAGAAAATGGCAGCTCACCCCTACGACTTCAGTGCTATTTACAAACGAAAAGTAGATTATTAGAGGTACTAAGTTCACACAGATATTCACAAAGCCAACTAGAGCGCTAACATGTCACTTTAAAATTGCTCTAAAATGTCACACACAGAACAGGGGACAGAACGATGCTGCTGTCAAACTGCTGTCACCGGGCTGCAGGAAACCCGAGGATTTTTAAAAGGCAGGATGTGATGGATGGGCCAGTCAGCAGCAGACACACCCCAGGCCAAAACTCCAGTTAGTCAGAGAGAGGCAACTATATGTTGATGACAAAGACCCTCACAGGACAGAGCACACATTCTCACACAAAACACAAAAAAATAGACACATTCCAAAATACGGCCGGGGCCGTAACAGAAACCGCCTTTAGCGAGTAAGACGTAGACTGTATGAAAAAGATGGACGTAGCTTCCGGGGACTGAAAAGTGAAGCCAATGTGGAAGTGCTTTAAACCTGCATTCTTTCCAATGGCCAGCAGGGGGCGACTCCACTGGCTACAAAAAGAAGTCAGATTGTATAGAAGTCTATGAGAAAATGATTCTACTTCTCACAATTTTTCATGCAGCGCGATAACATACAAAAGTCAATGCAAAGATGCTAATAGATGTGAATTTGAGGCAGGCAAATGTTGTGTATTCTGTGTAAGTCTATCAGCGTTGAGATTCTCCTGACGTCACTGATGTTGCTGAATCAGAAATGGGGGAAAAAAATATTTTAGCTATCTGTGGAGACCCAGAGCTCTACGATAGTAGGCTACCTCATATTTGTACAGAGATTAGATTGGGATAAAGAGAGAAAAGTAAGCGAATAACTTGGTAAATTCTGAAAATATGTATCTGATACAAAGAAACCTTGTTGGTATCGACATGGAGGTAAGCCCCTCCTCCTCCCCGGCACGTCTCGCACAATTAACGTGAATAAACACAAACTCGCAGGAGTAATGCGAGGGGAAAATGTGCTTCCTTTGGTGTCAACACATTCTCAGGAGGAACACCTTTTTCACTCCACTAGCTCAAAATCAAAGCACAGCAGCGAAAAAAAGACTCCAAACCTGTATGTTTAAAATCTGACACAAATGCAATATAAAAAAAAAAAGGTGGAGCAACTCAAACATTACATGAGTGTCTTAAATTAACGGTTAACAGACATAAAAAAAAAGAAGTTTTGACAACAGCAGCAGGTATCTCGGCAGCTGCTGGAAGAATATGGCTGCTAATTAAGAGGAAGTGTCAAGGATGCCACTGTTCCTTCACTCTCAGCTACCTGCCAAACACTGTTCTGTCTCACCGCCTCCCTCTCCTCCGCCCGGAAAAACTCTGAGACACACAGACACACACATCAGTGCAGAGGAGAGGAGAGGGAATCAGATGTCGTGTAACACCTATTTCACAGAGCAGGTTTAATATCAGAAAGAACCGACATGATGTAAACATGACATGGTGAGAATAAATTGTGTCTTTTAGTGCCATTAGGAGGAACTAACTAAGGGAGCAGGCACTCGCAAATGCATTGAACATAGTGTAGAGAGTGGAGAAAATAACATGCACCTTTCAGTAAAACAGCTTACACAAAAATGATACAAATTTTCTTGTGATGTTTGCTTTAGTTTAGTTTAGTTTTACTTGCACAAAGATACAAAATGCATACAATAAAAAAAGAAAGGTGTCCTCCCCTATTTAAACAAATGAAAAAAATGGATTAATACTCATGAAAAACAAAATACAACAAGCAGACAGCAAAGAAACAAAACAAAACAAAACATAGTAACAATACAATCGAAATACACAAAACAGAAAAGCAAGCAATTTCAATTAATAATTGTTTATAATGCAGGTTTTTAATTGAAAAAAAAAGGACCTTCTCGTGTTGCCACTGTGCACACAGACCTGACAGACCTTTGTCTTGATTTATTGTTAATGTATTGTCTTTTATTGATGAGTTTCATATTCTGTTTACTGATTAGGGCGGGCACTCCATTTATTATTTGTCGCTAGTTGACGGGGGGTTTTGATTTAATGTTGTCGTGGCATATTGTGAAGGACCTCCAAAACATCTGTAGCCCCAGGGCCTAAAGTAATATTAATCCTTTGTATAGGAAAATAACATGGGCTGTACTAAAAGATGTATGGTAAGCTCCTGTCTGTCTCAAATGTACTGAATATAGTAAGTAAAAGAGAAAAGTACAGATCAAATCAAAGATGGAGCAGCAGTTCATGTTTACATTAAAATCTTCACTATTGTTTCATAAATAGGTAAATCAGCTCCTGTATTTCATACCACATTGACATTATGTGAATCTCATCGTGTATTCAGGTCTATTTCAACAAAAACGAACTGCTAAATGTAGCAGCTGTCGCTGCATTTCAAGCTGATTCATGAACGATCTGTTAATCATATTGCTATTTCAATGATAAACCAGGTGTTTGACTATTTCATCATCTACTATTCTCACATGTACAGAGATAACACAGAGAGGAGAAGCTTCGTCAAACCAATCCATTACACCAAGGTCAATAGCATTTCCCATAATAGACTGAGATACCTTCTCTCCTAACTTTATTATATTTGTTAGATGTATTAAATTTCCATGCCAGGGCTACTGCTGCTATCATGCAGCTAAAATATGCTCAGAATCGTATTGTTGTAACAGGAGAACATTCACTCAAACCTGTGAATTTCTCCTTCTGCAGCTCAAAGAGACTGTCTCGTCTTTGTTTTCCCTTTCAGTTTTGTATTAGACCAACGGCTAAATCACTCCTGCAGAAAATCTTGTCATGTTTTTTTTTGGTTTGGTTATGATATATTGAGCACCAAAGATAAGTGTGTTTCTTCAGTTTTCTCACAGAATGTGAAACCAGCCAGCGTGTGACAAATGAGAAGAGCGCTGGCGGAGAGAAACTTGTTGGTCGGCTGATGTTTACACAGACGCTGTAGCCGCTTTCTAACAAACTAATTGTCTCGAATGTTTACAATTTGGAGATCCTACTAATCTCATAATTCCATTACTCCCCCCTGTTTGTTTTTCATTAAAATGCCCAGAAAAATCCATCAATCTAACAACCGAACAATCAAGGCGCCCCGACTCAGATAAGTGATTTAGCATTCATGTTAGTAAAGTTTTCTCAGACACCGGAAGTTATTTTCACCCAAGAATATCGGAGCAAAAAAGATAGGGGAGAAACTCATTAAATGATTATGTGTGAGTTGTTTGGCAACACTGAATAATTCATGCTGATTTGATTGCTGTGTATGAAGGATTTATTGGGAGGTGGCGCATCAAGGGAGGAGATGCTTGTCTGGGTTGCTGAAGTTCAAATTCCAGAGGTAGAGTAGTATTTACGTGAAACACAAAGGCACATTAAACAGTCACTGAGGTATCTGAATCTGCTTATTCTCCTCATTATATTTATTAGTTTGCGTCGCATGTTTTCCATAGCTTTGTTCCACGTACTTTTGTCTCCATCCATCAAATCTCCTTCACACTGATGCTGGTCTGAAGTCAGCGGCAGCGCTCTTCACTTACTTCGCCTGCTCCCTATCCGTGGACCATGACTGGTGTCTCCTAGCAACAGCATTAGACACCGTTTCAATTGCATCCCTCTAAAGAAAGGAGAATTAGCTTTGAAACTCGTAAATGAAGCTCCTCCTATTTGAATGATTAATTTGCTGTTCTGAGGAGCTCATCCTCCACATTCCACACACAGTTTTTTTTTTTTTTTTCTCCCATCGCAGCGGGGCGATTGGGATTCTCCTTACCGGCGTTGATAGCCCTGCTAGCGTTGTCACTGTAGTGAGGCATCAAAAAGAGCACACAGTCTGCATATAAATAAGAACCGCCTCCTTTAAAAAGAACGACATTCTCTATTTCGAGCTCTTCAAACGATCTGCTGCAAAAACGAACACTGCGGTTCCAAAAACTTGCTGATTGATGGCGTGCAGCTCATCCTCTCCTCTGCTGAGCAGCAGGGGGAGGGGGAGGGGGAGCACCTGTCGGGGGAGGGGGCTGGAGGGTGGACAATTACAGCAAGTGGTGAGGAGATAATGGCCGATATCTTTATTTCACCAACCTGCTGGCTCAGTCCACCATGCAGCTCCTTTTTTTTTTGAGACAGCTCATCAGCTCGAGCAGAAAGCGACGTCTCATCCATTACTTTGTCAGCGGGGGGTTACAAACATAAACCTGACATAAAATGTAGAAGTCAGACAGCGGCTCAGTATAAAGACAAGGAAGGCCATTAGATAAGAGGCTTTCCTTTAGAGGTATATGTAATACAAAAACAGCCACACATGAAATCCACTGGAGGAGCAGAAATACCAACAAGTCCTCCGAGCCATGCGACCACATAGGTCGTTTGTTCCTTCTAATACGACCCGCAGGAGCGTTTACTACATTAGTGTTCTACCAACATGTCCTTATATAAACGTAACAGTCACAGTGTTAAACACACGGTTGCAGTTTGGTTAGGATTAGGCACCAAATTTAACGTTATATTTAGAAAACGATTGTGGTTTGGGTTGAAATCAGTACATGTGTTACGTTACTTAATTTCCACACGCCGCCTAACAGGAAACATAAATACGGGGTCGTATTTCGGTAGAGCAGTCTCAGGAATACACGCAGACATGTAAGATATGAATGTGTTTTTGGAAAGCTTTGATGGACAGCCTGTTTTTCTACTGGAAGAAATCAACAAAGAGATACAAAAGATGAGCTCAAATCCTGTCAACGTATTTGGAGATGAGGCTTTGAAAGCTGGAGTGGCTCTCAAAAGATGCGGGCCCTTAAAACTGTTTTATGATGTTGCTGCATAAACTCCTCTGGCAGGTGTTTAGGGGGTAGCTTTAGGCATCTTCCCAATTCAGATGGTGAAGTTCTACCTGCCTGCTGTTCAACACAAGCCACATCAGAAACAAGCTGCACTTTTGAATCTTTCTTTCAGTCAGCTGTGAGCAATTTCAAAATAAAGCTGCCACAAAAAAAGAAAAAGGAAATATGGCCGATTCATCTCCCCGAGGCTTCTGCTTTGACTCTGCCGAGTTTTGTAAGCTGGATATGCCAATTGGTGAAGTGCAGTGACAGCAAAAACTGGCATCTTTCCCTAAAATATCTCTAAACAGTTTATATTAAGGAAATAAGTTACAGAGGATCTCTGAGACTCTCTAGTGCACCCCTTTAAAAAGGGAGCTCCCTTTAACACATACACACATCTGGAAGAATAAATCTCCACTAAACCTTTAAACACTCTTTTTTTCCCCATCTTATCTGCAAAGCTTTCTGCTGCTTATCTCTTTATCCAGCCTTAAACTCTCTGATTCTTTGATGCATGCTGAGGCTCACCTTTCCGTGGGCGTCTTGCATGCTGCTGTTTTAGCTGTGTCAGCAAGTGTCACCTAAACTAGGAACAATACAAGACCAGTGCAGCAGGAGCACAATCTTCCCTGAAAAAAACTGCACCGGTGAGAGAAGGACAGAGGATGAGGAGCATAAATACATCCAGGGCATTCTCACTCCCAATACTACTGACAGACTACTCTGTCAGAGGCACCCTTTAGCGTGGATATGAGACACACAGGGGGCTTTTAACTAACTCTAATGGAAACCCATCCGCGTCATTATTTGAAGCTCAGAACAACTGACGGAGTATAAAGAGCACAAAAGTCCGAGTCAGGAGGAGGCTGGGGTGGATGTGTCAAACACAGACTTTCACCCAGGAGGCCGCTGTTCGTGTCCCACGTGAAACCAAAAGTCAACGTTGACTTTTTGAAAGTCATGTAAACGTAAGTTATGTAACAAACCATTATTTTAACCCCAATCTCAGAAACCCATCGGCTACCGCCAATATTTCAGGCTTTCTGGTGTAGCCAGCCGATATACAGGACAAGACTTCCTCTTCTGAGTACCAGTCATGAAAGACGACGCCTCTATAAACTGATATCTGCATATGAATGCAGATAAATAATAACAAAAAGCTAATTAAAAGCTAAATCATTGTCAGACGATAGCTGATGGGTTCTGAGATTGCATTTCGGCCAATGCGATCCGCATGACCTGCATGCAACCAAACACAGGTCACTATTGAACACAACGGGTAGCCCTACACGTCAAAATATGATGCTCACAGCCACAGTTATAAACACGTGGGACAATTGAACGCACAAGGTAGCCCTACAAGTCAAAATATGAAGAAACCAGAGCGGTTTCATCATAGTTCGAAGCGTAGGGTCACTTACTAAGTGTCAGTATTTGACGCTACAAAAACTTCTTGGGAGTTTCTTCATCATAAAGAATAACTTATGTAGTATTTCATGGACATCAGTGCAAAAAGTCTACAGTAGCATACAGTTAAATAAACAGATGTATGAAATATAGATCTTGTTATGCCTTTCGTAAGAAAACTGCAATACATCTGTCACTAAATTATAATTTTTCATGCACGACGAATAAACCACAGAATACTGTGAATGAACCAATTTGAAGTTGTCAAGGAGATTCTTTTCATGTAGGATCAGTCTGTGAAGATGAGCTCGCATTATTTTTTGCAAAGCAAACAAGAGAGGGCTGGAAAAACCTTGGAAAACCACAATAATCGCTATAGAATCCAACATTTTCCATTTGTCCGACACTTGTTCACCTGTGTCTAAAGTGCATCAGAGTGCTCTTCTCACTCTTGCCTCTTGTCCAGCAGCGACACCAAATGCTCTTTATTAGCTCAGGAACAGCAGTATCCATATTGACAAGCACCCTAAAGGCTCACACGGGGGGGAAGCCAAGTGGTGGTCAGGGGCCCGCTCTACAGAGATGTCTCTGCAGCTCCTACTCACTCTCCATTCATACCATCGCTTGCATATTTAAACACAGGTTAATATAGTAAGAATTGACAGATTAATCTCCTTGTCTGGTGCTTTGGGGGGTTACGTTATCTTAAATAAGCAAGGGACTCTTCATAACCCAGAGCTGGATATGCAGACGGCAGTGCTAATTTAAAGTGATAAAAGGGAAACATTAGAAATTAGTCATGGGTGTGTATCCAGGCAATAATAAGGAAATATATTTCTCTTTCCAAGAACTCCTCAAAAATGGAGCAAATACCGCAAGTCTCAAAGGTATCAGTATTTTCACACATTTTAACGACAGCAACAATTGGCTGTAGTGAGTCCCCCAGGTAGTTTGCAAGAATTGCCGACTCAGAAATCTAAGCCAGTGTGAGCTGTTGAATCATTCATGGCCGAGGGCGATCGCATCGTTTTCTCCTTTACCCCAGGGTTCAGGGAGGTTTTTGAAAGTGACACAGACCCTGATCCTGAAATTGCTGGCCTTTTAGCTGGCAGCAACCTGTGCCTTAGTACCTTATAGCTCAAAATAAAGCTTGTATACATTGTCGGGTGTCCTTGGTGTAGCTGTCACAGGTAGTGTTGCCATGGAGATGGATATTTTAATGGATGTTTTTTTGAAAATTGAGTGCCTTCCTGCATGACTGATGTTTTCACAGTTGTTGCACATGGAGGACAAAAAAAGCAGGCTTTTGAAAATATAAAGTAGTTTCAGTGCACGCTTGCAGCGAACACTAAAGTGCAAACACGATCCCCATTTTCATGAAAGCCATAATCTAATTGTTCACACTAAGGTGGAGAAATCTGAAAATGTATGCATCCATGTTAGCATTTCCCCAAATCCCTCCACCTTTCACTTGATTTTGTCATGAATATAAAACTTAGAACTAAAAGTTATCTGTTAATCAAGGCAAACAGTCATTCCTGTGCTGCTACACTGAGACGTTTGATCACTTTATAAATCCCCAAATCATCTCACAGCGTATTGTATGTGTAGCTGTGTTATATTGGCATTTAAGATGAGTGATCACTGAAAACAGAAGGCGATCTGAGCGAGGATGCCAACCCTTGTTAGCAAAATGACCAAAATACATCCCCCTTGTTAACCTGCCATCCTCTCTCTGCATCGCCTGGTAGCAGAGAGGGCAGAGGGGTTGTTTAGTTGAATAAGTTAGTCTAGTCTGCCTGAGTCATTTATCCTTTATTGGACTGAAGTTTGTGCAAATTAGGATCTATGACCCCGGCAAGGCTTTGAAATATCACTAGCCAAAGGCCGAAATTATACTTGTCACGTACGTGAGTGTGCAAGGGTCCACCAGGGTCTGTGTGACATAACTGACGTCATCAGAGGGTGTACGGGTAGACTCCGTGTGGACATTCACGTAACTCCAACACTACAAGTGGAGGCATCGTGATCTACTGCACATATGTGGAACGTGCCCTCCAAGTGCATATAAACAGAACGTGTTTGTGGTGTCCGCAGCTGTCCGTGTACGCGAGCCTAAACTGTGCTGTGTATTGATAAATCCATGGCGCTGTCCATGGTGCTGAAGTAGCAGATGGATTGGTACTTACGACCTTTTGTCTGAGTCCTGTCAGTTTAGTCTTGGAGCTTTAATGGGGGCAGATTAAAAAATACAGAACCAAAAGAGTCGTTCATGGCGTGTTTCGATTGTCGCGGGTGAACAAAACAAACCGGCTCCGTCCCTCCTGTTCAAAACTAACAAATCGCCGACTGACTGAAAGTATTGAAGGCGACATTAGTTGGCTTCTTATCTTTTGTGCTTCAAAGTGTCTGTGGTATGCACTTTGTTTATTGTTTTGGAAAAGCTTCATTTTCCCGTCCAGAGTACAACACAAGATATCAAGTTTGGTTGCTTTCGTGTGGACGGGCTTGTGGAAAGTAGAGTAAGAAGAAGGGTTTGCATTTGGAAATACTGATAATATTCATTTTTTTTAAAAAGAGGACAACTGTGTCTATGATCAGTAGGAAGGATAAAAAACAATGGAATTCATTTGGGTGTGTAATACTGCATAAATCAGCAATATCTAACACAAAGGTAAAGTATCTTTCAAACTTTTTTGTTTTCATCTCAAATGGAACAAAAGTTCTGATACTAACAATTATAATGGGCAAAGTTCCTCATTTGAGAAAGTTAAGATTCAGATGTTGACCAAACTGACATCATTAATAAGTCTCAGCAGGGCCGGGACACTTTAATCCTCCAGATGCAAACAACTCTTGCATCGGGCAACAGGTCATTTGTCGGCTTTGCAATGCTTTACTCATTAATTCATGCCCTGTAACTTTAGAAATGACCAGCAGCCCACCATATGCATTGTTTAGAAGAATCCTTTGTCAGCTTTTGGGGGATGAGTGAGCCCACTGGGATCCATTAACAGTGACATTACCAAAAAATGCTGCATACCGCAACCTCTCAAAACTCCAGCTTGGGTGGTAAAAAAAAAAAAGAGGTTTGTGTGGATTCATTTGTACTCAGCAGAGCCAGTCTGATGTCAGAAAATGTAAATAACATGACATGCTTGGCTTATTAGTACATTGTATCGCATATGATTCCTGCTTGCTGGCGTCAACTCTCAGCCAGAAGAAATTAATGAATGGAAAGTGAAACAGCAATGCTGTTTTGACAGATATTAACTTGAATATCCTGAAAGGAAAAAGTCACTCTGTCTCTTTTGCAGTTTGAAGTTAATACATTTGAGGTTTAATAATAGAGCTTTGGTGACAACAAATAAAAAAGAATACCGCTGAGCACCATTCATGATTCATCCGCCCACACATTTCGACATGAGATGCGTTTCTCTGAGGCCGGTTTTTGCTCTTTTAATTACTGTGGCATTATGAGTTCTCCGTAAGTTTGTGTTACTTCTGACTTTGTAAAGTGTCTTAATTTTGAAACTTCCCCACTGTGGCGAGTCACTGTGTTCCACTCTCTGTGCCAAACCCAAAATAGTAGCCAATGTCCTTTCAAATGAAGCGTCAGAGGTGAGGTAAATTGGTACAACACCAAATGGAAACAAGGGACATGTGTAATTATTTTTCTCGGGAGCTCCAGAGTCAACTTTTGTTCTTTTCCTGTTATTTCATTTCAGCTTGCATTGTGTTGCTCATACTTTGTGCTGTACCAAACTTATGATTTCTCCTCCATTGTCAGATACATTTTTTACCCAGTTCACAAGAATTTCTGGCACAGTATTATCAGCAAATAAAGAAGAGAAGGAGCTACTTTGACTTTTATTAGTGTTAACATTTATCTCATTTGGTGACTGTTATATTTCTCTGTGGGGACAGTCTCATAAAATCTTTGTCCAGGCAGCCGGCCCATAACGTCGTGTCTATTAAATCACAGTTTGTAGGAACGTTTCCCAGATTCTTTGTGAAATAGCTCTCGCACTGCTGCTTTTTGAGACAGAGAGGCTCCATTGGATGACACCAACAGATGCTTGCTTTATGACAGCAGTGAGGGCATGACAAATGTATGGTGGGGTCGACTATATTCCTCGTAAAATGAACAGGTAGAAGCTGATTTAGAGGAATTGTAGGAATATTTCTTCACTACATAACAACTGAGCTGTTGTGCATGACAGTTAGGTGTTATTAGCGACACGAGCGGCATGGCAGCAGGGATGGAAATGTTGATCCACCACTTTGAAATATTTCAACAAATATTGGATGGATTGCCATGACATTTTGTACAGACATTCATGGTCCCCGGAGGATGAATCCTATTGACTTTGATGAGCCCCTGATTTTTCCTCTTTCGCCACAATGAGGTTGACATTTCTGGTTTTGAGTTAAACGTGTCAATAACTATTGGGAGGATTGAATGGGCATTGTGACTACCATAGATATGAGGCATTACGGCCCTACTCTACCTCCTAGTTGGCTCAGTAGGTCGTTATCATCTACTGGTTAGCTGGATCACCCATCCGCTGCAATATTAGACACTCAGAGCAACTGCTCAACCCTGGTGCTGTAAGATGACGTAGTATGGAGGGTGTATGGAGTATAAAGAGTGAGAAAGTCTGCCTAAGGAGGAAGGTTGGGGTGGTGGATGGGTCAAACAAACACAGGACTGACACCCGGGAGATGGTGCTTGTCTGTGAAACCAAAAACAAAAAAACTAAAGTCAAAGTTGACTTTTTTTAAGTTAAGTAGGCTACGTAAGTTAATGTTCTGAGATAACATTCTTAACTAATGCTGAATGTTATTTTACCAAGTTTTGTTGCCTAAACCTACTAGTAGGTGTAGCAGACCCCTTCTAACTCATGTCTATGAGACTGATAACCACTGATAACACCCATTCAGTCGAGTGATAACATTCGAAATGGGTAGATTGTCATCAGGAGACATGTCCCCCTCAGAATGAGTTTTCATCTAGCGCCATCATCAGGTCAAAGTTTTCATTTGTCTAATACTTTATGGCCAAATACTACTATGGTAAAAGTAATGATGCTCCCATCTGCCTCAGCTGTACTTTGTGTTAAGGGTTAAAAAGCAAAGGTTAGCATGGTGAACAACTTTATACCCGATTATCATCAAGTACGGTCTCACAGTGCCGCCATTCTTACAGCGTTTTCACATATGAACTCATAAAGTTGTCCTTCCTCGTCTCTAGCACACAACAGCAGACTGTGAGGGGTGGTGCCTGGGTAGAGCACGCAGTTAAACATTTTTGTTGGTGTCTTTGTGTAAAATGACCCTTCTGCTTCACCCTTGATTGTTTGTTTTCTTCCGGTTTGGCTCCAGCTGCATGACAGAAACACCATCAACACGCCCGCAGTCGGACATTACACTGACTTTGTACTCGGGAGCTGGCAGGGTAAAGTCCGTTTAATGTCCGGTCTGAATGATTCGGATATTTGCGTTCTCACGTACAGCTCCTCTGGGTGATATGTAGATAATATCAGGCTTGTGTGAAATGTGTGAAATGAGCTTTAGACTGTAGACAGTTTACAAGGACAAAATTTAT
>JAOVVB010049926.1:0-14744 GCA_028570985.1 Heterobranchus longifilis
AGATCAAAGCCATTCTTAAAATTAATAAACCAACACCAGTTTGATTGATATCCCCTTGAGTGCAAAATAATAATAATAATAATAATAATAATAATAATAATTAATCATCTTCTTTTTTTTTTTAAACATGATTTATGGGGGAAGTAGGTTTAGATCTTTAATCAAAACGCCAATTTGATTGATATTCCCTGGGTTGGACATAATAATTTTAGACAGTCTGGTTTTAGCAAATGAACCCCTCATAGGTTAATACGAGTCTGTAATTATTATAATTATTAACCAATAGTTGTAGCTGATGTCTGTACTCACCCCGAGAAGATGTCGCGTGTAGAAAAACTGATCCCCCAAATCGTAGAAAAAGTAAAACCAGACGAAAAGGAAGATGTTGATGCCCATCCAGACCACCTGCAAACACAAGCCAGGATCACACATCTATCGCAGTCTTTCATTAAAATTCATTTTTTAAAACTTTATTTGAAGATGCAGGACTTTGGGCTCTGACGTTCTTGTTTTTTTTCTCCCTACATTTTGGGGCACAAAAGCTGTGCGTAAATTCTCCCTCTTGTCACCGTAAAATCATCTTTGCGATTAGAAATTGAAATTCCTAACGAGTAAATGAGAATAAATCACCAGTATGAAGGATGTGAGTCCATGGTTGATAATCCAGTTGCCCATGTTGAACTGTTTATCTCAGCAGCAGCAGCTTCTTCTCTGCATCTCCAGCCTGCTTTTATGTTGCACGCGGGCTCCTCCCTCCTCTGCACGTGCACAGGTGATGAGACACAACACGGAAACTGAACTTTACAACGAGTGAAATCGCGTTGTTTCCGCTCGTGCAGGTGAATGACCACATTCCTAGCTGCTGGAAACGCAGGGTGGAAAAACAAGTATGGACGGCAGGAACGAGGAAGTGTGTTGCAGCATTCAGGAAACTCCGCTGGAAGGTAACGCAATTACGTTTACTGGAACAATTTAACGTTTTATTGTGTACGTGCAGGACACACAATTAGCACAATTACCAGCCAAATGCTGGTTAATTATGCAAGTAGCTACTAGATTTTGCTTGACTTGCCATTTGGCCGATGGACAAAACATTTTGCACCAAGGGAGTGTCAAAAGTAAAAAAAACAAAAACAAAGGCAATATTCAATGTGTCGACATCAGATTATTTTATTTAGGTTTCAAGTAAAACAATAGTAGTCAAGGCACTGAACGAACAAACAAGACGAAACATTAAAAATAAGCAAAATATGAAAGCACTTTGATAAAGTAGAAGCTCATTCAGTGTCTGGTTAATGCATCAACTTAAAGGAATACTTCATCGTCAAAATGATCATTTGAATATCAGTTACTCACTGAGTGTTACGTTGAATTTGTGAAGAAAACTTTGTTTTTGTTGAGTGCGAGACTCCAGAGATCCCAAAAACTGAGAACTGTCTTGATGAATTTAAGTAATGGGGGGGCTGCATTTAACAACAGCAAATATCAAAACATCTGTGTACAAACTTTCACACAACTCGTGCAGTATAATCCAAGTCTCATTTTATCCAGTCGTTTGTTCAGTATTTTGCAAATACCTGCATTTTCGCTAAAACCTTACTATTTACAACACTTAGTTGTTAAACGTCGATTACTCCAATTCATCAAGAATTTACTCAACTTTGTTATCTCTGGAGGCATGCGACAAAAACACAGTTTTCTTTACAAACTCAAGGTAAGCAGGGTTCCCACTCTTTTACAGAAATCCTTTTCCAGGAGTTTTTCTTGAAAATAGAGTGCGGCACTTGCTCACAAACGGTCATATAATTCCGCTTGCGGCTCCGGAAAATAAAGACTTGACCCTGAAAAGATCGCAAACAGCAGATTGACTGACATGGGAGCCGAAATGAAAAAGGGATCTGGTAAACCTGCTTTTGAAGTGTCGTACCGTGCAGTCCATCCTACCAAAAAGTAAAATTTCAAACAAAACACACCCCTAGGTTTACGTAGGCGAGTGAGCGGCTAAAATACAATTGCATTTTTTCCAGGACAACATAGATTATTTCCAGGATATTTGGTGATTTTAATCATTTTCTAGGTGTTTCCATGACTGGAAAACTACTCTCTAAATGTCCAGGTTTTCCAGGACGTGTGGAAACACTGTGAGCAATTGATATACAAATAATAATTTTGACGGTGAAGTATTCCTTTAACTAAAGACAGACATCAAGTCTTTTTCAACAGCATATTTTCACCAACTTCTGACATATTTTCGTGTATTTTTGTAAAACTAAAACCTGTTCTGAACCAGACTGGACAGAGAACAACAGAAGGCATTCATCACAGCAGGTTTATGTAGTTGGGTATGAGGAAGATAAATTCTTCTGACCTTTTCTTGCCCTCCTGCTCTTTTTGTACATTTTTTAGTGTGTTTAATGCCGATGCAAACGTGTGCAAAAGGGGGGCGTTCATGGTGTGAAAACCCTGAGAGAAAGTAAACTGGGGGGTGTCCCGATCAGTCTTTTTGGACACTCTTGGCACGTTTCCCGCACACCTGGCTCAGTCCTGCACGATGACCCGCTGCTGCTCTCTCAAGACGGCCTTTGTGCATCGCCACATATCTCGACACGCTACATTCTTTGGTGCCTCGCTGTGCCCCACGTGTACGTACGTCATCGCCCTCGATAAAGACATCAGGCGTTGACCTGAACCCCTCTCACAACCATGAATGAGTAAAGTTTTGTGCACTTAAAAAGCATACTTCACCCTCTAAATGACCATTTGTAGATCAATTACTCACCGAGTGTTGCCTCGAATTTGTGAAGAAAATGTTGTTTTTGTCACGTTTCTCCACGGTGACCGAAGAATCCGAAAACGGAGAGAAGTCTTGATGCATTGAAATAAACTGCCAAGTTTAACAACAGCAAAACAATATCAAAACAACTGTTTACAAACTCTCACAACTCGTGCAAGTCTCATGTATCCAGTACTTCACAAACGCATGCATTTACGCTAAAACCTTACTATTTACGACACTTTTGCAACTCTTCTGAGAATCCTATGCAGGTGCACTACTCGTCCGACAAGTGCGAGACTGTTTATATGGAAGTGTTTTAAATAGTAAGGTTTTAGTGATTTTAAATAGTAAGGTTTTTATGTGTTTTATGTGTTTTATGTGTTTGGGGAAGCGAGACTTGGGGGTAAAACAATGCACAATGTTGTGTGAGAGTTTGTAAACAGATGTTTTGATATTGTTTTGCTGTTGTTAAACTTGGCCGCCGTTTACTTCAATGCATCAAGGCTTCTCTCCGTTTTTGGATTCTCCGTTCACCGTGGAGGCACGTGACAAAATAATTTCACGAATTCAAGGCAACACTCGGTGAGTAACTGATGTACAAATGGTCATTTTTTTGTGTCGAATTACGCGACGTGTCGTTCGGCGGTGCAGCCTGCAGCGCCCGTGGAGGAGACGCATTTCTACATTAGAGTTTGTTAATTTAAATCAAGGCTCTCCTCAGGCTGCTTCCATCATGTCCTCAATGATAGCCGTCTCCTGCTCCCCCAGCTGAGCGGTGAGGTCGGGGTTTTGTGAGTTCTGGGGGTCCAGCAGCCTCAGCGGCTCATCCGGCACCAGCACCATGGTGGCGGAGGTCGAGTACGAGGGCACAGGCTGCCGCGGCTGACCTCTCGCTCCCAGACGGCAGCAGACGCAGTGCAGGCAGTCGTGCACGTTGTATTTGAAGAGGCGTCTGCACGGGTGTCCGAACTGGTAGAAGAGCAGCATGAAGAGCACGGCCACGCTGTAGCAGATCAGCAGCTGCACGGCCAGCAGCGGCGCGCACACGTACTCGTAGAAGTCCGACTTGAAGAAGTACCAGAGCGTGATGAGGAGGAAGTTCTCCACGAAGCGCGCGGTGTAGTACATGGCCAGGCGGTCCCAGCGCTGCTTCCTCTCGATGAGCTCTCGGTGCGAGAGGTCCAGCTGCACCGCCGACCAGCAGAAGATGTTGATGCAGGCGTAGAGCAGCGTGAACATGGCGAGCACCACCGTGGTGCCCAGCTTGGAGAAGTTCTTCTCCATGGCCTCGGTCAGCGAGCCTTTCCTGGCCCAGAACTCCACCCAGGGGAGGAAGAAGAAGAAGAGCAGGTTGACTAAGCCGACGAGGATCACCCAGTGCGTGAGCGCCGTGCTGAAGAGGACCAGAGCGGTGATCCGGGTGGCGATCTCCAGCCCCCTCCACACGATCATGCACATGTAGGCAAAAGGGCGCAGCCGCACCTTGTAGTCGTCGTATCTGATCTGGATGGCGAGAACGCTGCACACAAGAGCGCCGTACGTGATGGAGATCAGGGTGATGATCATCAGAGTCACTGTGAAAACAAACACAAGTCGTCTGTTACATCAACAACATCACGGCACCGTTCAAAAAGCGCAGAGAGCTCCTCGTATTATCAACCAGGTGTCGATCATAATTCAATATATGAAGGGTTTGTTTGCAAAGTTCGCCAAAAAAAGATTTTTTTCATAATGTTTTTTGTGCACTCGAGAGAATATCAATCAAACTGGTGTTGGTTTATTCGTTTTAAGAATGGCTTTTATCTGTTTTTGCAAATGAACTCTTCATATATTCATATTTATTCAACATTAAATGGAAGTCATATTCCTGAAAGAAAAGAAAAGAAAACTAATATATAACCTTAGTAAGGAAAATAATTAATGCTCAAAAACATGTACTTTCATGCATTCATTACTTTTTCGGGGTCCTGTCTAGAAGGTAACCCTAGATTTGCGAAAAACCGACAAAAACGGACTGTATCCACTGACTTTTACTGGTGTTTCAGTTTGCACAAATCACCAGCTTTTTTTTAAATCTTGATACCTTCAATAAACAAAAACATCTCCTTATACACTGGTTTCTAAGTAACTGGAGAGGAATACAGAAAAGAAAGGACTCACTAGGTTATATGAGGTTATTTTAAATCTTCCAGCCTTACTTAACTGCATTTACATACACTAAAACTGGCAGTGACATTTAATTTTATGTGCACAGTACTAATTCAAGGCGATGAGTCATAGTGTTAAAGAGCTGCCAACCTCAAATCATTTCATCGTTTTTAAGAGGTATTTCAACCTTGCCACGAATAAAAATCAGAGTGCAACACTGTCAAGCCGTGACTTTTAGAGATACTCATAAAGTGGAACAGTAGCGTGATGACCTCTGACCCCTCAGTCACTCTTACATCTTGCAGGGAGGAAGTATTTCTCCTGGATGGTGGCGTACAGCTGCAGCGTCAGCTGAGGCGCGGAGCCCAGGAAAGCCTGGATGACGGCGGTGCGTTTGAAGGCGTTTCTGTGGGTGGCCAGGTTGCGCTCCGATTGGCCGATTTCCCACTCCATGGGCGTCCCCTGTCCCTTCTTCAGACTGATCTTCCGGGAGATGGTAACGTACGGCTCCTCCTTTTTACCCGCCTTGAAATAGACCACCAGAGCCTCGAAACACCTGAGGACGGATAACAGAGACAACAGGGAGTTATGTTTTCACACCAACAGAGGGCAGTGCAATGTCATCTTTAAATTACCACAGTGGAATGTTATTATGTTGTGTTTTAACATCAACATTTATTATTATTAGTAATAATAAACTCAATTGATAGAGCACCTTTAATACATGAAATGTAGCTCAAAGTGCTTTACAATACAAAATAAAAATGCAACACATTAAAACAGACAAATAGATAATACAATTATGAAAAAAAATAAAATAAAATTAGAGAATTAGAACTCTTAAGCAACTTGACCTCCCCCCTTTTTTGTGTTTGTGTGCATGCATGTGAGAGTTTTTTGTTTGTTTTTAATAGTCAACACTACAATTATTTGTTTTCTTTTTTTTATGCCTTGCTCTTTTCTTTGTAAAACACAAGTGCTATTTGCATATAACTTATTTGTAAAACTGAAAACTAATAAACAGTTTAAAAAACAGAGAATTCGTAAAAAAAAAAAGAAAAAAGAAAAAAATGACATTAATTAGGCTAAAAGCCAAATTAAATAAATAGGTTTTCAGCTGTTGATTAAAAATGTTCACAGAGCTGCATCTCTTATAGCTTTTGCTATGGTATTTAATCATTATGGAGCGTAGCATTTTCTTGAGTGTATAATTGTGTATATTTAAAAACCAAAACAAAGCAGCAGAAGATCTGAGAGCTCGTGAAGGATTATAAGTCCGGCCCCGAACCATTATGAGCTTTAAAAACAAGTAATAGAACCTTAAAATCTTCTAAAAGATACTGGGAGCCAGCGGAGTGGAGCTAAATGTGCTCTCACTTCCTTGTTTTGGTTAAACATCTAGCAGCACAATTCTGCATAAGTTGACATTTTTCAACTGACAGTAAAAAGAGCATTGCAATAAATCTAATGCATTTGAAATAAAAGCTTGAATATGTTTTTCAGCATTTACAGGATAGGAATGGCCATACTGGCAATGTCTCTTAAGTTCTTCTTAATCATCATAATGTGAATATAAAAGTGCAATACAAGCTATAAAGCAAACATATGTGTAGAATAAAACAAAGCATCAGAGGTTATATATCAGGAATTTGTTTTTGCAGCTTGTTTTCAGTGCAGGAATTTAAAATTAGATATTATACACAAACAAAACACTATCTCGTGTCAGGAATCCATCATAAACACACACATATCTTTTATAAATCCCAGCTAAACAAACACAAGCACAACAGTAGAGAATCCACCAGAGGGCAGGCTGAAGAAAGAAAACAGCCGCAGGCCTGAATGGATCAACTGAAAATCTCTGGGTGTGGTTCTCTTAAGGTGAATGCTCCCTGTGTTCGGCCACGAGGGCGAAATCAACACTATTCATGGAGAGGGAGACATGTTTTTCACTGCCAGTGGTTTCTGTGCAGACTGACAACTTTTAAAGAAAGAATATTCAACTAAACTTTGGATCTGTGGCAAATGTAATTGTTTCTACAACAAATATTCAAGCTGCAACAAGGAAACTACCTAAACTGGAAGTGCAAGGTTTCCACCAGCCAACAGCAATATAATCCTTAGGGCTGGCTGCCGAACTTCAATAATTTTAGGCACCGACCGAATTGCCTCCAGTAAGTAGTATCGAGAAATACCTTGTCATTCAATACCAAATTTCATTAACTAAGGAGGAAATGTAATCAGCGTTAGTGAAGCAATGAGCATGCAGCATGCTTGTACCAAGATCTAATAATGCATGAATATCTGTGATGCAATAAAAACATTTGTTTCTTAAAAGAAGTCATGTTTTGAGAAAGAAAAGTCACAATTTTATGAGAAAAAAGTAGTAATGTTTCATGAAAAAAGTCATAATGTTTTCAGAAAAAAGTCACAATTTTATGAGAAAAAGGTTGTAATGTTTCAAGAAAAAAGTCCTAATGATTTGGAAAAAAAAGTTGTAATATTTTGAGAAGAAAGTCGTAATATCTTCAGAAAAAAGTCCTAATGTTTTGAGAGAAAAAAATCCTAGTGTTTTGAGAAAAAAGTCCCAACTAAGCAAAATGTAATATAAAGTAATTCCAATGTGTTTTAGTGTGAGTTTAGTAAGAATTTTTAGCATATTTCGATGATTATTGGGATAATATTACGAAACAGAATTATTTTGGCCAGGATAATCGTGACGCACAGGCGGGGCTCGCGTGTGTGTGTTGTTGTATTTTGAGAGGCTTGACTACAGTGTGTGTAGGTGTAAAGGAGCTGAAAAATGTGTTGTCATTTACTTTCGTTCAAATGGATTTTGCAAAACTGGTATCGAAGAAAGTATCGTCATGGTATCGGTAACCGTGTCGAATTTTTGAGCGATACCCAGCCGTGAATAATCCCTGAATAACATTTGTAAAATGACCTGACGCTCACAGTGCAGCACATCTGCTTTCAGCACACAGACCTCGCCCTCCGAGGATTCCCACCGCAGCACTAAACCTCACATCACTGTGCTGGAATGTTATCTTTTCCTCCAAAATCTCCAGCTTTGGACATAAGGCTTGAATCCCACATGAATCTATTTCTCTGTGGTTCGGCGATGTGCTGTCCAGACGCTCCGTGCTCGGACATGTCGCTGCAGCTGCTACAGTAGGGAAACTGTACTCTTTACTTGTGGCACGCTGCCAAGCTTCCACACTCATCGTCCCTGAACTGCGTTTGACCCAAAATGTCAGAGGCTGGCAGAGGAAATCATGTCGTTATTTGGAAGGACGCTCTTATCTCTAAAACCAGCACACACACACACTTTGAGTATATTCACTGGCAGATGAGGGTCACTTAGCTTTAATGTACAAGGTCTTCGCTCGAGAAACAAGCGAAGGCACAAACACCTGATTTACTGACATCTTTTCCCTGGAAATCTGGCAGCACAATGGCAGTGTGAGGGTCCTGAACTCCAGCCAGTGTGCACTTAGCATTCAGACTAAATTTCACTTAGGGGAGGGGGAAAAGAAACGGCAGGGCTGATGAATGCATTAGCCAAGAGAATCAATATGCTGACTTCCGAGGCAGCGATTTATGGATTTATAAAAGGAAAGGCACAGGCTGCTGCTCTGTATTTGCAGTCTAAACATGCAATCTGTTCCCTCAGTGTGTGAATACAGCAGTATGGTGCAACAAATACCACACAAAACTAAGAGGAACTGGCTTTAAAATGAAGTTGAGAGACGCCCAAGGCAACTGAAATACTCTCGGCGTTTGTTGTCTGACTAAAGGGCATTCAGGGCATTCAGGAAATTCTTTCAAAAGCTCTTTAGCAAGATCCTCTTGTTTTGGTCGCTTGGGATTGCCTCATCAGGCTCATCACACTAACACGGCAGAGAGTTTGTGAAACACAAACAGACACACAACAAGAAACTCTGCGTGCTGAGACTAGTCCAAGTTGAGGGACTAATTATGTAGTTCCCGTCTTCGCTTCGGGAGCGGGATCATATATTCAAGGAGACGAGTCAAGACAAGTATAACCTGACCCCCGAGCTGCCATAATGTGTGGATACGGTGTCGTATTATCTTCTGGGACACTCCAAAGCAAAACAAGGATCTTCAAAAGGTTTATATGCAGTCATGTGTACACATTGTGACTTGAAATTCCTCTTCTGATAGCAGACATGGTGTGTTTGTCTGTGCAGACACAAGATCAGCAAATTACAGCATCCCTGAGTCACACAGGAAACCTCCCATTTGAGCCAAGAGGGAGCAGAGGTGGTTTGTTTACAGCAGCACAGTGTGCAATGAGAGAAGAGATTGAAATTAAACAGAACAGAATGACATGTTCTGTAATAAGCAACGCTAGCATTTGTTTTCTGGCTTCACTTAGAAGCGTCAGAGACGTCACGGCTCAGATGATAACTGGAAAGAAAAGCGTCCATAAAGCTCTCGTTGGAGATGCAGGCTCACTTTGATATTGAAATATGTTTCATGGTCATGGCGGTTTAAAAATCACTGGCACGAGCAACAGCATTCTTAGGTGGAGCAAAGACGTGTACAGGATCATAAACAAGTAGCTTGACAGATAACAGCTGCTTTTGGTTTTTAGCAGCTTACCGTTTTCAGACAATCCTGGAGACGTTTTAGCCACGCTAGCAGCCGTGGCTCCATGGATGGCAGTGTAACACGGCCCAGACTGAAATATGTAAACAACTATTGGATGGATTGTCGTGATATTTTGTACAGACATTGATGGTCTCCAGAGGACGAATCCTACTGACTTTGGTGATCCCCTGACTTTTCCTTCAGTGCCATCAACAGGCCGAATGCATAATTTGTTGGTTTATGAGCAAATACCTGCAGAATTAATGACATTCCCATCAGTTTTAGCTGTACCTTGTGTTTAGTGCTAATATTAGCATGCTAACATGCTTAACTAAGATAGTGAACATGGTAAACATAATATAATAATCATTAACGTCAGCATTTAGCTCAAAGCTTCACTAAGTAGCTGCTAGCATGGCTGTAGACTCTTATGCTGTGATCTAAATTGCATTCTTTTTTACTTTTAATACGCACTGCAGCTGCCCTTACAAACTACGTACCGTTGCATGCAGTATGCATACAATTAGGACATACTACTTGCTCATAACATGGCACCTTGAACTTGATACTCTTGCTCATATAGCTACTGCACAAAGGATTGTGGGTCAGAATAACCACAAAAGCATGCTAGCTTGCATTCTGCAAATTAGAATCAGGTGCAGTATATTGTGGTATTTTTGTTATACTGCAATTGACATACTATGTATTGTAAATATCTTTCTGGCATAAGTATGGTAATATGGGCATTGGAACGCACCCTTAAGTCTTGTTTTTCATTTGATTGTTTGGTCCTATACCAAATTGATTTTGAGGCTCTTGAAAGAGAACTCGATTTAGCATTGTACTCTATAACACAGTCAGAAAGAAATGACCAAAATCGATGCAGCAGAATCAGAGATATCATCTTTTTCATTCCACACATTCTTCTTCCTTGTCTAAACCTGGTGCCTACATTACCCACAATGCAGTATCGTGTAGCCAGACCTATCTCCACAGCGCTGGAGTAAGGTCTGGCTCCAGTGTGTTTTCACTTGGATTGGGGAAAAAAAACTCTGGCTTGTTTGCATTTCTTTAAACCAATCACAATCGTCTTGCTAAGCTCCAGCTGCAGCGAAGGGACTTTGAGAACAGGGACACAAAAGGGAGGGACTTCCTGCATGTCCCTGCACGCAGGAAGTGAGGTGTTATGCCCGCACTGTTTAGCCGGTAAGCCAGACTACCCGCAATGCAGCTCGGCTAATGCAGCCTCGAGCCGAGATGAGGAGCATTTCTCCACACCGTCAGGTTTTGTTTTCATTTTCAAACATGTAGCCCTCGTCTTGTAGATAATAATGAACCATCTCCATGTCAGTGTGTCAAACACCTCTCCAAAATAACTGAAATTCTTGAAAGTCACACATCATCCACGAAGTTCAGTCTGTCATCAGTAAATCAAGCAGCTCTGCAAGTTCTTCAAAGCCAAAATGTGACATAACCAATGCATTCTTCAAACACTTCCAAGCTACTGAGCCGCACACTAACACTCTCACTCCAGATTGAAATAGACTCTGGCGCTGCAGGTGCTCTGTCCGTCTCCTGCAGTGACACGAGTGGCTTTATCTCCAAATGTGTTAACAAGTATAGACCTGCACTTGACCTTGGCCCAGTTATTTGTGGGAACTGCAAATCTGCGCGGAGCACTAATTGCATTCTCCTGGTAATACTCTGTTACATTGTCCGGATTTGTGAAGCGCCATTGGTTCAAATGGCATTCATCACAACTGGTAAAACAGGAGGTATGCAAGCCTTGTGCTGCATTCTGAGTTTTATCTGTTTTTGATGCGCTACATTAAACAATGGCTGCGCTCAAAACCAAACTGTTAGCTCAGCATCGAAGATAAGATCATTTCCTGTCGGGTGTTTCTCCTGTAGCTCTCCTAGATCTTTATTTATGCATCTATCTTTTTTTTTTTATCTACATCTTTTCTATTATATCTACTTGAATATATTGCTATATTTGCAGTGAAAGCTGAGCCACAAATCAAGTCATTTATAAGCCTTTTAGCAACACATTAGCCTGCAAAGCATTCTTCCTGCACAGAGCTGAAGACAAGGTTTGAATTTACTTTGCCCTGTAAAAAAGATAACACACCCTTCAATTAACTCATATTGTTCTGACTGTGAATTCAGAGCGACACCTCAGGGATCGCTGTTGACATACCAAAGTTCAAAGAGAACGAGAGTATCAAATGTATATTTGAATTTCAGAGAACTTGAGAACCCCGCCTACATCTTTCTGCATGAGTCACGGTTCGCCAAACAGGTCTCTCAGCGGAGAGCAGCACACACTCGAGCGCAGACCAGCTGCATATAAACACCTCCCTCAGCAAGAATGTTCAAAAAGCTAAACTTTTTTTTTTAAAACCGTTACATTTCCACTGCTTTGATTTCCAAGAATAAAATCAAGCTGTATTATTTCAAGAAGGCTTTTCGGCAACAGCCCCTCTCTCCTCGGGAGCCAGCCAGGCGGTCTGACTATTCTGCAGCACCGTTACCCTGAGATGAGGTCACACATCTGAGTGGCGTACACGCCATGAATGTGAAGGAGGTGTTACCAGGATGCGTGCCAGCTCTGCAGAGTCATCTGACAGACTGGTTTCAGTGTCTATAGACTGCAGGGCTGTGCTCAAAAGATTGATATGGCAATATATACTGACGTACTCCTTGCTGATACGCGTATCGACACAAGATGCTACTGTATCAGTACGGTCGGCAGCAAGTGCTGTAAATATTTGCATTTATTAATTACTCTGGGATTAGAAACAGAATATTAAACTTCTTTTTAAGATCTCTGCGGGCCTGAATTTTAAGTGTTGTAAGTTGTGTGATCGCTTGGCCTAGAGCTGAACGATTTTGAAAATATATATACTTGCAATTATTTTGACTGATATTGCATTATTATTCGCAATATTAGAAGGAATTTTTTCCATCATTATTCTCATTTCTGCGGAAGCCCTGAGAGGCAAGCGAGGGCTCATTTTTTCTGTTTTTTTTTTTTTTTTTTAATCTGTGAAAACAAGTGAATTTTTCTTTTTAGGCTAATTTCTCCAAATTTAATTTTTTCATCCACTTGAAAACAAGTGAACATTTTTATTTATTTTTTTCCAAAGGTGAAATATGTTTTTTCCTTAAATCTGTAGAATATAATTTGTAGTCCAGGACGTCTCTGCAGCACAGAATGATATTTTCACATATAGTTCTCCTTTAAGAAATATTGCGCCTCCTGCGATTTGAAAATTGCAGTCGGTCAAATTGCGATTTCGATAAAATTTCGATTAATTGTTCAGCCCTACAGAAAAGTTAGATAAAACATACATCAAAGTTCCTGACAAAGCTAAAAACCTAGGATTAAAAACATAAGTCAAAAGTCCTAAAAACCACACAACAGTATTGCACATGTCCTGTAAAAAGAAAAAAATCCTAGCCTCATCCTTTCCTCATACTATTATACTACTATAGTAGGGGACCCTGAACCTCCTACCAGAGGGCAGTGGCACTCAGCGTGTAGAACATGGGTTGGGTCAGAAACTATTCTAGTGGCCTGTCTTAGGGTAGCCTGTTCGTAGATTGACTGCAAGGATGCATGTTGTATTACCCCCTATGATGACAGTTTGATGACAGCACCCTGCAAAGCATGCCTTGAAATTAAATTAATAATCATCCAGTTGTACAAATTAGCCCAGGGGGATGCAGGGCAACATAATGAGAATGTTTGCAGTAATTTAGAGTTTAGAGCTCCTTCCTGTAGTTTTTATTGTCTGGTATTTTGTAGTTCAGCTGCTTGTATGAGGTCCATCAGAGATGTGTAGAATAAAGACACCCTACCTTAGATTTTCTGGAAGATGAGTAATGAGCCTCTTAGCCAGTAACTTCCTGTCACCATCTATAACCATTAACATAGCTGAGCGATATCAGTGAAAAGCTCAGCTTTATTTTTAAAGTTTTTTTTTATTCAGATCCCAGCTGCTTTTGATTTGATCGTATAATCATGTCAGAGCAGAAACGAGAGCCGGGGAAGATGTGAGAGAATAAAATTGTCTCTTTGATCAAACGGTGATAATAAGGGATATCATCAGTGCTTTAAAGAACATGGGCTCAAGCAGTAGATTAATGTATATGTAGTTGAATATCTCTGTAGTGCAGCAGCTCTTATCAAATAATTTGAAATAAACTTGCACAGAATTGTGATTCTCCTCATCAATCATCAGTTATCCTGTCAGTCTGTGCGTCCGCTAGAACTCACCTTGATTTCGTCTCTCTGCAGGCTGCGCCGGATGATACTTTAAGCTTCAAATGTATCCTCATTCCAGAGAGATCAAGCATCAGTGTGATATATTCTGACAAGAAGGTTTTATTCTTGACATTGTGGTCTGAACCAAAAATATAATCACTTTAGAATGATGCTTATTTTAGACTCTCCTGCTGAAGATGTGCAGACACAAAGACAAAGAAAAGCCATTCTTATTAAATTGTCTGATTTTAAAAAAATCTTAAAACATGCCTGAAAATCACCGAACTCATATATATGCTTTTCAAAATGGCATATTTACCAAGACAAATGCAAAAAAAGTGGGTACTTTGAATTGATATCATGCTTTAGCATTCATTTTTCTTTATTTTAGCAATATCAACATATATACATAGAGCTCAGGTGATTTGTTGATTAACCAATGAATCAATCTACAGAAGTATTTTGATAATCGATTAGTTATTTATATCAGTTTTCAAGCAAAAAAAACCCTAAACATTTGATGATTCCATCTTCTAAAGTGTGAGGATCTGCAGATTTATTTTGTCATGCATTACAGTAAATTGAATATCTTAAAGGTCCAATATTGTAAAAAGTGAGATTTCCATGTTTTTTTTTAAATTATAAAGTAGGTCTAGGTGCTACATAAATACTATGAAATCAAAATGCTTAGTCTACTGAGAAATACACAAAGCCCATATTCAGAAACTGTGCCTTTAAACGAGCCGTCATGACTTCTGTAAGGCTGTGATGTCACAACTATATATTTGTGTGTGAGTATATATGTATATATACATATACATATATATATGTGTATACATATGTGTATATGCATATATATATATACATGTGTGTGTGTGTGTGTGTGTGTGTGTGTGTGTGTGTGTGTGTGTGTGTGTATGTGTATCATGGAGTGTG
>JAOVVB010049951.1:0-14743 GCA_028570985.1 Heterobranchus longifilis
TGCCCTCGCTGCTCTGCCCTCGCTGCTCTGTCCCCGCTGCTCTGCCCTCGCTGCTCTGCCCTCGCTGCTCTGTCCTCGCTGCTCTGTCCCCGCTGCTCTGTCCCCGCTGGTCTGTCCTCGCTGCTCTGTCCTCACTGCTCTGTCCTCGCTGGTCTGTCCCCAGTCTGTCTGACTGCCGCGGGTGATTGTGGAGGTTTTAAATTCTGAAAAGCAGATAACCGCAGGTTCCTGTTCACTTTATATGTTTATATTTGTGTTGTGGAGGTGAAACAAACCAGCCGTCAGCAGGTTAACAGAAGCGTGTCGTCTGCAGAGAGCTCCGGCTCACAGCGAGGTCTGAGAGAGTGAGCGGCCGGCCAGCTACCTGGCAGGAGCTCGCTTCCTGTAGCAGCAGTTTGTGTTGCTTCCCAACGAAGCAAATTTACAAATCTACATATATTTTTGTAAAAATGCTAATATTAGAAATCTACACAGAAATGGATTTTGTGGTTAAATAGCTATGAAAATTGTAAAAAAAAAACACCTGCAGTTTTTAGTCACAGTTGTGTCCGACCGCGGTCGTCCCATGACCCCGCTCCACCGTGTTGCATTGTGGGATACAGTACGCGAGGTAGACTGGTCTGACGCACACTCCAGATATTTTCCGAATCAGTACAACATCCGGGTATTTGATACTGCAGATTTTGCTTTTGTTTCTATACTGCATACTACATATTGCATTTCGGCCAAATCAGTATGTACTGCTAGTATAGTATGCAAGTTCAAATACAGCCAGAGATTTTAGAAGAGTGTCTGAGTGAGGCGGGCTCTGAGAGAACATTCCTGTGCTGGCCTCTCTGTCACTCGGTTCTGCCTCAGTGACCAGGTGCATCTGGCAACAAGGTGAAGTGCTTTCACCACAAAATGAAGTCTTGATAAAATGGTGCAGCTAACAGCTGCTTATGCTAACAGGGGACCAAGGCCATCAGAAAGAGCCTCTTTGTTTTCTCAAAGTTCGGCACAAGGTGGCCAAACGTTACACAGCTGACCACTGCTAGCTGCTTGTCTCCTGGACCGAGCAATAAAATAAAGAGTCCCTTGAGAAAGCCCAGTGGAAACAAGCCAATGGAATGCCTTCTCATTTCCTGGAGGACGAATATGTTTCATTTATCTTGCAACAATAGAGTGTGTCTAAAATGAGGCGATCTCAAAAAAACAGACACGTCCCCCTCAATATTTAGAACACCTGTCCCCACCAATAAAAACATGAGCAGAGGACTTTTATTTTGAAGAACCGCTAGAACGTGACCATAGACTGTATTAAAGAAGTGATTTGTGGACTATTGATTTATTCTGAGCTCTGTTTCCTGTTTGGTTCTTCTTAACTCTGCTCCCCCTGATTTTAAGAATCTGTGTTTGATTGAGTTCTAGGCTCATTTTAACCGAGGTGGCGTTTACTATAACTCGTTTTTTATCCTTTATTTATCCATTTTAAACCAGTGTTTTAAGGCCTTGGTTTTAAGCAGCTGGGCCTCGGTTACACATAAATCTGACTACACCGGGTTCGTGCAAAGACTGTCTGGGTTTGTGTTGTGGTTTTAGACATTATGACGTATGATAAACAATACGAAGGCAATTACTGTGGACAGAGAGCGTATTTACATAGAATTTGCGTCTTTAAATTTACCCAGGTTAATCCACACAAGGCTTTTCCAGCAGATCTGTGGGATACCAATATATACTTGGAGTCATAAGAAAATGTGGCATTATATTTAACTCTTCGATCCACAACAGGGGTCTAAAAAGTCTGTATCTTTGCAATAAATTAATTTGATCACTCAGTATTTCAGGAATTTCTCAATGAACTTGTTTTTGATCATCACAAATGCTTATTTTCTTTCTTACTTTTTGAGTTTCGAACCCAGAATAATCAGGTTGATAGAAAGCTAGCTGTTTATCCAACCATAGCCCAGATTATTAGCCTAATATTGAATTCCCAAAACTGGTCCCAATTTCACTTACGCAGTTTAATTTATGTATTATTATTTATTAATTATTATTATTGGTTTGTGTGTTTATTTGTGCATTTCTGTTACTGTCTGATTATTAATGTCAAACATTAGTTTTTCAGCTAACGTAGCTCCAGAGATCAGTGTTCTGAGACCATCCAGACTTCGTCGTAGGTCCTCAAGTGTGTCTGGAGACAATGAATAGTCAATACGACCTAAATTTAGCCCCGCCCACTAATACTGGTATAGGTCACAGCCTGCCAATCACTATGGGAATACTGAGTAAGCACGTTAATGAGACATGACGTCATCCATTGCAACGAGGTCAACCCCGCCCTTACTCTTAGCTTAAGAGTTCTTTAACTTCCTCAGTAAAAGTTGGTCTTAGCAGCTCAACTCTTAGTTAGGAACTTTTAGTGCGACTTAGGAGTACTCCTAGTGGTAAGATAAAATGCTTTGTGAATACAGCCCCAGGAGTCCAGAAACTCTGGGAAACTAGTAATAGTGAAGCACTATAAACAGGCTGGACTACTTCACATGATGATGAACCGACAACAGGGGACACACTCAGACTAAGGAGCTCCCTTTCTCACATTACTAAGAAACCTACAGGATTTGGGAACATATGAATCTAATGGAGTTGCATTAATATTTTTTGCAGAAATCCATGTGGACATACTTGATTTAGATGGGACAGTATGGAGGTGGCGTATCAGGTAGGAGAGGATATTTTTAGACAGCATACAGAGAGACTGCTGACAAAGCTGCTATTGTTCCTACTGTCTGAAGGCTTGCTGGCCCACAGAGGGATGCCATTGTTTTATCATGTAATGCTACCAGTGATCTGTTCAATGATAGCACCGTATGTTTGGTAAAGTAAGACATAAGTATAACACAGCCACTATTGGGTCACCTCAGCTCAGTGTAGTGTTTGACGGAGTCCTGCTGAGAACAAATGGAGGCGAAAGAAGAAACCACCTCTTTTAAGACAGCATTCCAGAGGAAAAAAAGAAAGGGCAAAGAAAAGGGAAAATTCCTTTTGTAAAATGATACAGAGCTCAGGAGAGATGCCTGACAAAGTGCCATTTTCAGTTTTTCCTGTTGCTTTTATATTTTCTTATTTGGGTGGGGGGCAGGGTGAACAATCAATTATGCATGAGTAAAAAAATCTTACAGACCCTCCAAGCTACGCAGACACACACATGTGCACTGCTATCCTCTGAAAGGTAACACCCTGGTACTGTGCCAGAGGGATTCTTATCTGATGATACTTTCCACACAGGAAGTATTGTCACATTATCTTCCACATCCTATCAGTGGTTGGCTGGTTAGGTGGGGCGCAGCATCATAACACCCATGGCTAGAATAAAATAAAAAATAGTCAGCCATGCAGTGACTAACTTACATTGTTGCTCAAACTATCATGGTTCCTTTCTGGCCGTAACCTGCCTATTGTCGTGATTCTTCACCCTCCCACTGAAGTTTCCAGATTCCATCTCTAAACAGAAGGCAGGGAAAACAAAACTCTGTATTCCGAAATGGGTATCCACAAAGCCATGTTTTTTTTTTATTGTACACTGTCCGTGAGAAGGTTCTAGTAGGCTATATGGTGTCCCTCTGTCCTCCGACATTTTCTCTCACCCCTAAATTTCACTGGGCATGTCTGCGACACGTTCTGGCTCAGACGCGGCTGTCGGAGCTGATCACGGCCTCTCATCAATGCTTGTGATTCCACCAGACGTGCAGTGCGTCCCAGAAGCGGCTCTCCGCTCTGTTCCACTAAAGATACGTGCCGAGTCTGTTTTTGATATCAGAGTCAGACTTTGAAAAGGTGTTTTAAGAAGTGATTCAATGCTGTTTAGTGGCAGAGATGTCGCAACTTATCTTTCTGCTGCAGGAAGCCACCAGTCTGCTCGAACTTGCAGCCGCTGAATATAATTTCAATTGACCGCAGCCCCTCCAAGAATCACCACCTTAATGTGGGGGAGTGGTTTCTGTGCCCCTGTGACCCTGGGAGCTGTTTTGTCCAAAGCAATAGCTCCTGGTAGGGTCTCCCAAGGCAAAGTGGTCCCAGGGGAGGGGCCAGACCAGGGATGTCACTAGGATTGAAAGACAGGGGGGGCTTAGCCCCCAGGGTATGCATAGTTTGCGCTCGCAAAATCTTTGCACTCGCATGTTTTTGGTATTCTATTATAACTACACATATGTCAACAACCAGTGAAGAAGCCAAAATGGTAACAAGTAAAAAGCTACAGACATATTCTCTTCTGCCATTTGTCTTCTGTTGAACAGAAGTTACTGTAATGTTAGCTTTTAGACACATCACAGCTGCATGGGGGGGATTTACTGAGGCCAGACTGTGCTCCTGCTGAGTTCTTCTGTAGGCTAGGACTTAAATGCTATCCATCTGCTCATGTAAATGTGTGATGAAGGAATACCATATCTAATTCCTCTCTCAGTTAGATAAATTGCAGGTCCAAAGAATATTTTAATTACAATAATTATTGTACTGCACTGTAGATTGGATTGTAGATACTCTGTAGTTTGGCTTGCATACAGTATAACCCAAGAGACAGAATTTCAAGGTCATAGTATGAATGTTTCTCAAATAAAGATAATTTATTCTGCCAAATGAGGATACAGTGTATATTAAAAATGAACAACTAAAAGACAAAAAGGCTGTATACATAGCAACTCTGTATTTTTAGTATGTCTACTTTGTGGGTCGAAGCATCAAAGAATGCCTTCGGTTTTTAAGCGTGGCAAATCTGTCTATCTGTTGTGACTCAGCTGCCTTAATATGTCATTATTAATTGAAATGGCTGCAAGATTGTGAAGCCTTTTCTGCCCCATTGTTTTGCGCAGCCAGGAGTGCAGCCGACGCAGTGCACTAAAGGACCTTTCACAAGAGCAGCTGCTCACAGGCACTGTTAGTCCCTCAGAGAGGAAAACATGTCTGGGTCTAGGAGGTTGCGCACAGCTAACATACCTTGGGGTGGACATCCAGCCTCTGTTTTGCGGGCAAGAAAGTTTCTGGCTACGAGAACCTCCTCTGTTTTCAGGTCAGTGCTGTAGTGCCTGGCAAGCTCATCCAAGTGGGATTCACTCAAGAAGTTCTCAGATTTAGGGCTGCATGCCTGGATGCCTTTTTAGGAGCCCTGCATCTACACTACAAACAAGCTCACTAACCATCCTGTCCATAGACGGGAAAAGCAACTCTCTTTTCAAGGTGTCTGAGCTGATCAACTCAGTGCCTGAACACAAGGTTGTCTCCAACACAAAATCCTCAATTTTCTTCTGTTTATGCCTTTTCTTAGCATGTGGTTCTGGGATACTGTGTGTGTGGCACACGGCCTTGGTTCTCTCATACAACTCTGTGGCCCCTCAGTGTATCACAGACAGCTTTTTTGCCGATCAAAGCGTCTGCCAGGTCAAAAGTCTCCTTCTGAAGGAGCTTGTGGAGTCCTTGAGTTACAGACAGAAGTGCCTGAAACATCAGTAGAGCATAGACTGTTGAGAACTTGTAGAGCTTTGCTTTGAGACCAACAGCTATGGGGGATCCAATGGCAGAGAGACACTCAAAAATGGCAGGTAATGTCTCAAGAACTGCATTGATCGATTGCAGCTGGCATGCCCAGCGAGTGTCTGAAAGTTGTACGAGCTCAACTGCTGTCAATCCAAGCTTGGACTGAGCCTCTATGAACTTATGATGATTCACTAGGGAGGTGCTGAAAAAAGAATACACACACTCCAACAAGCTGAAAAGCTCCACAGCCAGAAACAGCCCTGCAAGTACGGCACAACACTAGGTTCAGCTCATGAGCATAACAATGCACATAGATAGCCTCAGGATGGAGACTTCTAAAATATGCTTGCACACCTCCAGTGGATCCACTCATAACAGCTGCACCATCATATGTTTGTGCTACACACTTAAGTTCTGCAAGACCATTGTTCTGGATCTGCAGCTCATTTACAATGGACTGGGCATCGAATTACATTATCTCTGCAAGTGGTCACTTCTTGAGCACAGCACTCAATCATCTCATTCTGAGATGTTGGCGAGAAGGAAAGGAAAGGATCAAACTCCTTCAAAAGCTCCATGCAAGCAAGAAAGTTGCCTCTGCTTGGGTTGTCTTTGCTTTCATCATTGCCATGAAAAGGGAGTCCCTGTCTCCCTAACATGGAGGTGACTGCAACAATTCGCCTAAGATACTCCCTCCTCTCCGCTACCTCACTTGCATTTGCAGATGCTATCATCTGTGCAACGTCTCCCTGTCGGCTAGCTGCCTGGTAGCTTTTTCATGCAACAATACTATCCTTCTGTGTTTGTGCCATCTCATGCTTACCAAAGATAAACAAGGCTTTCTTCCAGTTGCAACCATCACTGACCAAAGCATCATGTTTGATGTTTTTGCCAAACACTTGACATGGGAAGCAGAAAGCTGCATTCCGGTTGACCGAATATACCAACCAGTTCTGTGTACCAAAACTATCTTGTGGGTAGCTCTTCAGCTTCATCTGTCTGGGCCCTGTGTCTTTGTCACCTAAATCATACACACTACTGGAAGGAGCTGCTGCAGCTGCTTGGTCATTTTCCTTCTCTTTGGATCAGTCTGGTCTCCCTCTCTCTCTCTCTCTGGATCCATTTGCTCCAGCTCCTCTGTCTCTGGATCCGCTTGCTCTCTCTGACTCGAACAGCTTGCCTGTTGACCCTTTTCTTCCTCAGCCTTCCTTCTGCCTAACCCTTTAGATAAGTTCAAACACATCATTAGCTCGCCGGTGAGCATCTGGTGGTCGGGTCTTACTCCATGGGGCTCGGCTAGGCACAGCCTGAAGAGATATCATGGAGCCGCCGCCTTGTGGACCAACCACCTGCAGAGAGAGGCATGGGGGCTGCAGGCAAAGGCGGGGACCTAGGCGTGCCGACCCCTGGTATCACAGATTAGCTCTATGGATATGGAATGCCACCTCGCTGGTGGGAAAGAAGCTGGTGCGAGAGGTGGAGCGTAGTTGGGCTCACCTCCACGCACTGCTCTGGCTCCAGAACCAAACTCCTGGAGAGGGGCTGGACTCTCGCCTTTTCCAGAGTTGCACAGGGTGAGAGGTGCCGGGCGGATGTGGGAATACTCACAAGTCCCTGGCTGAGCAACAATGTGTTGCTCAGCCTGCAGAACGAGAGGGTCACCTCTCTGTGACTGAGAGTTGCTGAGGGGAGGTCTCTGACTGTTGTTTGTGTGTATGCACCAAACAGCAGCTCGGAGTACCTGACCTTCTTGGAGTCTCTGGGTGGTGGTCTGGAAGGGGCACCATCTGGGGACTCTATGGTTCTGTTGGGGGACTTCAACGCTCATGTGGGCAACAATGGAGATACCTGGAGGGGGTGACTGGGAGGAACGGCCTGCCTGATATGAACCCGAGTGGTGCTTTGTTATTGGACTTCTGTGCATAACAGACACCATGTTTGAGCATAGGGCTGTTCATAAGTGTACCTGGTACCCGAACACCCTAGGTCGATGATCAATTTTGTGATTGTATCATCAGATCTGTGGTCATATGTCTTGGACATTCAAATGAAGAGAGGAGCAGAGCTGTCAGCTGATCACCATCTGGTGGTGAGCTGGATCAGATGGCGGGGGAGGCTGCTGGACAGACCTGGTAGGCCCAAACATGCAGTGAGGGTATGCTTGGAACATCTGGCGAAGGCCCCTGTCCGCAAGATCTTTAACTCTCACCTCCAGAGGAACTTTTCGTGCATCCTGGGGGAGGTTGGGGATGTGGAATCTGAATGGGCGAAGCGGCTGCTCGGAGTTGGCAAACTCGGAGGAAGTTCTGGCAAACTGTTCGACAACTTAGGAAGGGAAAGCAGGGCTGTGCTCAGCAGGGGAGGAGAACTGCAGACCCGGACAGGGGATATTGTCGAGCGGTGGAAAGAGCACTTTGAGGACCTCCTGAACCCGACCAACCCGGCAGAGTTGGAAGACTTAGGGAAAGACTCATCCATATAACTGGCAGAGGTCGCTGAGGTAGTCAAAAACTCCTCAGTGGATGGGGTTTATGAGATTCGCCCTGAGATGCTGAAGACCTGGACATTGTTTGGCTGTTGTGGCTGACATGCCTCTTCAGTGTCGTGTGCAGACCGGGGTGGTGGTTCGCATTTTCAAGAAGGGGTGTGCTCCAATTCCAATCAGGGTATCACACTGCTCAGTCTCCCCGGTAAAGTCTACTCCAGTGTAAAGGAGGCTCCGACTTTTTGTCAAACTTTAGATACAGGAGGAGCAATGTGGGTGCGGCTTCCGTCCAGGCAGTGGAATGGTGGATCAGCTCTTTACCTTGCAGGGCTCTTGGAGGGGTCATGGGAACTTGCCCATCCAGTCTATGGACCCTATTTTGACGATCTATAGCGCATGGTCTAAAGTGCACTGTGCAGGTGCCTTAGGGTGTGTCCAACTCCACTTTTGCTATTTTGATGGCACACAGTCTGTGCGCAAAGTAAGGCGCTTGGTCCATAGGGGTTGTATTTAGTCTCTTAATTAATCATAGGTGTGTTCTGGGCATAACATGAATTCAACCAACCAGAATGTCTCCCATTCCCTTTAAGAGCCAGGTGCAGCTTCACTACTGCGCAATGATATTTGAACAGCAGATTTGGGAAATAAGGAGCGAGGGTTTTCTGCAGAGAAAAAAAAATTGGTGTGGACCTCCACTGTTTCCTGTCACACACAACTCCATCTGACTGAATATGAGACAATGCACAGATAACTTGTCACTGATGAGGAGGAGGAGGAAGATTTACACTTTTTGCCATAAAGTTCCTAATCGTAGTCTCTCTCCATCTATAGAATAATAATTTGGTTTCAATTCCTTATTTGAATGATCAGTTTAAATATATGTATTCATAGCTTCATTCTTTAATTTGTGTGATTTAGTACATCTGTGTTCACTCCTCACTCATAGTTTTGACCCGTCTATCAATAAATGTGTATCATATATCCTCAGTTTCTTGTCTGTGGATATGTTTCATCTGAAGAGTTCTTAATCCTTGTACGCAGAACTATCGCTTTCATCTCATGAGACTAGATTACTTTATTGATTAATAATTATAATTGGCTATCCTACCTCCTTTGATGGGTGGTGCCCCCGTATTTGATATCAAACTCACTGTTTCTGATAGCCAAATGTTTAGGCCCATCACTATTCTTTCACTTTAATATCAGTTAATGTGTTGTGACCCATAATTTTGAGTTATGAATTATCGCTACATATTTTTAATCGCTGACACAAAACAAACAAAAAACAGCTGACAACCTAGAAACATTTTAAACTTTAGTTTATTCACACATTTTGCTTTTTATGTTTGAAAATCTGCATTTTCTGTACATTCAGTAGTTAATGGTGTGGAAGACTAACAGCCGTTTGATAGCCACATAAGACGTATATGAAGTGTTTCCCTGACTGTGACGACCAAAGTCTGCTGAGGAACCGACTGGAGAAGGCAGTCAACATGTGACAGTCACATTCACACAATACAAAACTGCTGCTGCAAAATGGCATCGTATCAAATCCAGAATCAGGTGTAGAAAGATGGGACAGTATGAGACATGACACAGAACTGAAATGTGGCATGAGGAGCACTGAATAACCTTCAGTGTTTAATTTCACTCACATCTGGAAATACTGCATTATCTAAAAGACGAGTGAGTCAAAAGAACTTTGCTGTCCAGAATGTATAATCAAAAGAATGAGCAGTATTAAATCAATTAGATTCAAGGCATCAGTAAAACTACTTCAGGACCAACAATCAGAAACCCTAGCCATATTCAAAATTACAAAACTCACATTCTCAAATTAGTGAAATAAGTGCCTATTTAAACAAACACTCACTGGTTTTGTTATAGCTCCTTTTCAGCGACAGCCTCTTTTAGAGGATACGTAAGTGTGTCAGAGACACTCTCCCCTCACAAAGACCAAACTAATTCAGATGATCCTGAATGCTGACCCTGAAGTAAGGCCCCTGTATACTGGGTGATAACAGCGATCTTACAGGTTCATCGTATGTCACATTGTGTGAGACGGTCTAATTAAATCTCAGTTGCAGTCTGCGATATTGATTTTGAGGCATGTCAGATTGTGTGATGAAGCTTTGGTGAATCTAGATAGAAATGTGCAAGCAGATGTCATCTACTCACATCATGCAGCCATAGCACTGAAACTTTATCAGAAAGTAGTGCCTACCATAGATATATACTTGCTTATGTGGCACAGTATCTATGTATGTTTATGGGCACTTACAATGTTGTGTCCGGCATCATTTCATGCTGTATTCTGACTGTCGGTATGTCAAAGCAGCAGTCAGAACGTGGACCCTATTTTGTTGTCTGGTGCACACAAGGACACAAACAGTCCAGTCAATGGTTTCACACGATACTGACAGCTGTCAGACACGCAGACAACAAAAAGGCCAAGAAAAAATAGACTAGTAAATGGATGTAAACAATGCAGGGTTCAAACTTTAAAGAAAATTTGGCGTAGCAGTTTTCTGAGGGAGGAAATGCACTTGAAACGTTTGTCAGAGCTCAAAGATACAACGACCCTGTTTTGACTTGTTAAAATGTGGGCGATGGGATCACTAGTGGACAGCAGTAAATAAAAGAGTAAATCACCACCAAGATGATTATGGTCTGATCACTCAAACCACTTGCTGAGATGGTCTGGTACGCATGTGACCACATATCCTTTGTAGTAACTAACGTGTCCTGATGTGTCCTTAACATGGACGTAACAGGAAAGACGTCATGTATGCAGGACGTGGTGACGGGAGATGGGAGAGAGTGGACGTAGCCATAGCTGGCAGCAATGCCAGCGCAAAATAAAGCATTTGGAGCTATCTTACCGGAAAGCTAAAGACAACAATAGTAAGTCTGGAAGGGACAGAATAACTTGCCCATTTTACGGCAAGTTGGACGAAGTGTGGCGTGACGTCCATCGTTTTGCCCGATGGACGGAGACGTGTTGGATTCTGCTGACGGAGACATGTCCAGCTGCTGGTACGACTGAAACCTGAACACAAGCAGTCAGCTGGAACCACATGATAGACAGGTGTAAACGGCGTTCGGATCACTCAAGACACGTTTTAAGAACAAGTCTAAACAGGGTCAATGAGTTTTGGGGACATAGTGTAAAGGGGCCTGAGGACACAGTGTCCTTCACATTCAGGAAGAAGAAGGCTGCATTTGGAGGAGCCTTTAAAATAAGACAGGTCCTGTCAATCTCGTCTGCTGAATTCACGTTTGGAAGGCAGACTTTGACGGATGCAGCCCGTGCAATGAGACACGAGAGTCTATCTTTGTCCCCCGACCTCCTCATGGACTGTTGCTATAGTAACACACTCAGTCTGTTTGTAGTCTTGTTTAAAGGAATTTAAATTTTAATCTCAGTCTACCTGCATCCAGTACACAGTTTCTAATTCAGAATGTGCACTTTTCAGAAAATGTCCTAATCCAAAACTGCTCATTTAAATATGAGAATATGAAAATGACACTGACATGTTAATGCAAGTGGACATTGTTAGAATGGATTTGTGAATACAACATTTTAGGAAAACCAATGGTCCACAGCGCTGTTAGTGCTGGATTATGGTCTGGCTGCGCAGAAAAACACTCCGGCTTGTTTGGATTTCTTTAAACCAATCAGTCGTCTTGGGCGGCGCTGAGCCTCGGCTGCAGCGATGGTCCCTCCATCTACATTATACTGGACTTCATGAAAATGTATGAGTACGAAATGTTTTGTCAATAAAAGTCTTTTAGAATAGATAGCAGAGATGGTGGAAGGGGCCTGACAGCGTCCCGTGCAGGAGAGCAGGATGTCAGGTTTTTATCTCGGCACTGTTTATCTGGTAAACTGGACTCGCTGCCACGATGAATTTTAAACACATGCAGAGACAAAGAAAAAAATATTTCCTGTGGCGTGGGCAATATTTAGATCCCAAATCCTACATTTTATTTTGAATTGTCAAAATTAAAAATTCACAGTATAATCTCCACAACAGAGTTGCCTGCAAGAGGTGATGAATTTTAAGAAAGCACCCAATATTTCTGCCATAAAAATTAAATGTTGATTCCAAATTATTCTTGTACAACAGAGTACCTGAACTCAGACACACAAAAAAGTAAAAATACTTGAGTCACACCAAACAGATCACAATACTTTCCAAACTTTAAATACATTAAGAATACCAGAGACCATTGCTTAAATAAATTCTACAAAAATATCTGTTGTACATGTAACATATTTACAATGGATTGATTTATAGTTTATCACCGTTCAACTGCTAGTATCAAATTATTATTTCTAACCATCAAACTTCAGTTCTAAAATAATTTCAAATGCTTGTATCATTGTGAATTACAAATGTTATCTTGCATATCAGAAAAAAACACTTGAGCAACGTTTAAAAGATACACTCCCTGCAAACAGGACTCTCAATTTACTGTCCATATTTTAAAAAGCAATTCAACTCCAAAGCATCAGCTGGAAGACTTTCTGTAGCCTGATAATCAACTTTTACATTTTAACACCGATTTTAGAATTTAACTTTAGTGCTGAATTCACACCAGACACACGATGAACTGTCTGAGTGATCAACGACTTTCTTTGGTTGTTATAAATTGTTGTGAGCTTGTTTTCGTGTTATTGAAGTATTATTTGACACGTTGTAGCGACGGTATTCTCAGACTCTGCAGACCGTACTGTCCACATCTTTAGAGCTGTGATTGGTCAGCTGTTGGAAATAGACACATTTCTATAGGCCACCCAGGAAGTTAGCATCACACTGTTTCCCTCGACAAAAAAACCTATGGGATTTTTTCCATTGGATTTTGGATTATTTGAAAAAATAAACTCTGTGGTGAACAAAAGATGATACTTAAACATTTTGTTCATCTCTCCATATAAACATATTTGAAGTGTAAATTCAACCATCAGAAGTAAAAAGTTAAGCTTGTGTTAACCACACATTTCTGACGTCTCACCAAAAACACATTAAAAAAACTTTGAGGCGAGGAAACAGGAAGTGCTAAATGTTAACTAATATCCGGGTTTTAGAACTAAAAACTCCGGCCTCCTATAGCTGTCAGCTGTCAGCGGGCACAACATGAGTGCTACTCAACACACTGGAAATGTGGGTGGATCCAGGTTTGGGTCCAGACTATGTTTTAGGAATTAGACTCACTATTGGGAGATGAAATCAAATCAGGGAGTGTACCTTGTTGAGTGTTTTTTAAAGCTATCTTTATCCAAGTAGCTCAACACTTTGCTGATTTTGAGTCAAAAACAAAATCATCAACACTGCAGCAATTTGAGTTTCCTTGCTATAACTCAGTAAAAAAAAAAAAAAAGACTCATTGGCAAGTATGCACTTAATGACAATCAGACCCAGCGAGGAGAACATCATGCACATTTTATAATGACAACAGAAACAGTAATAATGCTTCCTGTAGTAACAATGCTATCTGTCAAATGATGTTTTCTTTTTCCCACAAAAACCATAACCTTTGTTCAGGTGGATCTGTCTCCACTGTGCAGCCGCTGTCCTGACTGTAAGAAGGCTGAAATGGAGAAGAGGAGCAGAAACCTCCTGTTCTGGACGAACTGTCCCTCAGCACGTCCAGAACAGACGTGTGGACATTTCTTCCACACACGGAGCCGAGTGATTGCATAGTCTTTATAAATGATCGCAGAGTTTTTTAGTCTGGTGTTGTTGCCTTCAGACGTTGTCAAACTTATGTTTTAAATAGTCTTTCATAACTTTTGCAATTGGTAGATCTTCCAACAATTTCAAGCTTTGAAGGCCGATGCAGTGTCGGATTTTTATTCGACACATGTCTTGTAGAGTCCGAGGTTGTCCTGAAAGACAAACACAAACAGTTATTACAGTTAATAACACATGACTACAGCCTGACCGGTGCATCAGTATCTGCTCCGATACTGTGTTCATGTACTCAGATACTACTGCACCTGATACCACTTTACTACAATGTGACGTTCACCTGTCGTCAGTTGAGCAGGATGTCGGCGGTGTGGAGGCCTGGCAGCAGGGTGGCAGCCACTCAATACTAAATCATTATTTTGTGTCTGAAATTTACCAGCCACTTTCATATTTTACCAGCATTTGGCTGGTGGAGGGTGCTAGTTTCTGAACTTGCATGGCAGCAGGTAACGTTAAAGTGCAACTTGCAGGTTTATTTTTTTACTGAATGTATACATAACCCTTCTTTAAAATGTTAATTTGAAAAGTTAATACAGGATTTTACATGTTACACAAGACACAAGGGCAGAAATCCAGAGAGGAAAGTAGCCGTTTTGAGCAGTGCTTCTAAAACTCCCTTTTCTTTCAACAAACGCGTCATCTGACGTCACGAAGGGGAGCTGCTGTCACTGAGGCAGCGCCGTGCAATGTGTGGTCGTAGGTGGTACTGGGTTTGAGCGGTTGTAATTTAGTGAATATGGGTTTTTTTTTTTGTAGTTTTACATTTCACTTCACAGTTTGTCATCGTGGTTAATGATTGTACTCCAGCGTGTCGGGACGTGGAGTCCCTGTTTACAGGAAAAGCACCGGAGCTCCGTGCCTGGTGTGTTTAGTGCAGTGAAGAGGCTGCTGCGTCTGTAACGAGACCGTCGTGTGGACAGGATGTTTTTATGGATATAATGATGGGATGTTGTAACCAGGACCGTGTGAGGTTCATATCTGCTGCAGC
>JAOVVB010049969.1:0-14743 GCA_028570985.1 Heterobranchus longifilis
ATATATAGTATAGTTGTGACATCACAACTTCACAGAAGTCCCGACGGCTCGTTTAAAGGCACAGTTTCTGAATACGGTTGTGTGCATTTCTCCATGGATTGAGCGTATTGATACTTTCACAGTATTTATACAATATCGACCCATTTCACAATAATAAAATACACGGAAATCTCACTTTTTACAATATGGGTGGTGCATGATTTATGCTTGATTTTAGGGATCACCATTAAATCAAAATGCAAGGTGCAATTTATAGAGCCATGTGCAATATTCTCTTGTTTGGGCCATGTGCAATACACAGAACACTGTTCTAATGTAAACAAATCTTAGCTCTTAGCACTTTAGACCAATGCACGCTTTGTCTGCCTTGAAATGTTTGTCTTGATAAGTCTGTCTGGTCCTTATGTCTATATGTATATGCACTTGCTGCTGATTTTAAATGTTGCAAAATGTTGCAAATGAGCAACACTCTTGCCCAAGACAAATCTCCTTCTGGACAATAAAGTTGATCTCATCTTATCTCATCTCTCAAATACTCTAGATGTTTACATGCATATTTGTTGTCTCTTGAGAACTTTGGGATTTTAAGGTGAGGTTTTATATGTTTGAGGAATGCTTGGCTGCGCAACGGGAGTTTTAAAAGTTTGCCCCACCACTGTGCCTGGCAGAGGGCAGTCCTGGCATCATAAAAGAATATGTTTTTTATAGCCAGCTGGTTGTGACATGAACTCAAGAACTGCACAGACTAGTTCAGACATCCACAAAACATCCAGAGTAAACTTGTTTTTTAAGAGTAAATGCATGTATAATATATAGTTTAATTGCACATAAGATACCTAAAAGCTGCTAGGTTTGTGCAGGGCATAAGTCTCTGAGGGAAAAGTCAGCATTTCCTGTGAGAGGCTACAGCTGTACATTCCTCTGCCATGTGATGTGGAAGCATGAGGCAAAGGAGTCCGTATATGCGATCAAGCATTTGAATGCAAACATTACTATATAGGGGACTTGTTCAAACTTGTGGAGCATGAGCCATGGAAAAATGAAAACCATTCACTTCATGCAGATTTCAGTGTTTTTATTAGAATAAAATAAAAAAATGTACACAGTATACAATTGCTTCTGAGAGCCTTTTACAACAAAGGTATATGTAGAAAAAAAGTCATCTCTTAAAAACACCACCTGCTTGGTGTTCATATCGGTATGTCGTAAAACATGCATTTTTACATTTTCTACATTGTTTACACAGTCGAAGAAACATCAGGTCATAACACTATGCGGTTATTGTTATGACGTAATAACTGTCAGACAGAAAATGCCACCACCATTATATTTTCCTACCAAACAGGTATTCCTCTTTCAAACACCAAATACCCTTGAACATGTGTTACAGGACTTCACTTCCCTTTCACACAGTATAAAAACAGTAACATTTTGATGATGTGGAGTGCATTATGTAGTCTTTTATGTAGCTCCCAGCAGAAGGGACTTTTGGTCTGGGGGTGTGACCCCTCCGCAGTTATGGAAAATGTTCAGAACAGCCGCCTCAATAGAGAAGAGGTGCTCGTCCTCTACCTCGGGACAGTATAGCCTCATGAACTCTGCCAGGCGGACCAGGTATTCAATATTGTGGCCCGTGTTCCCTCTGCAGATGGCAATCTGGGCGGCGATCTCCTTGTCCGAGGCCGGGCCGAGATAGATGGGGTTGTCGGAAGTAGCGATGTAGACGAGGGCCAACAGAGCACCATGACCTTTCTCTTTTGGGATGAACTCCACCATCACTGTTGTGTAACCCCCCAACACAACCTCTCTCATGTTCAGGTACTGAAGGGACTCTTCAGTCTGGGAGTCTGTCACCTCGTAGGCCACTCCCCATGTGCAAGCCTGCAGGGTAAACAAGTGGAGGAGAAATGTTAATGGTGGAACAAATACAGCATGTAAAGTAATGGTTACACATGTCAAGTAAAACATATAAAAGACCTAATGTGACACCCAAGGAGACTTTAATCTTGATTTAGTGAACAGCTGGAAAAGTAACTGTTTAGATTGACATACAAGTTTCATGACATAATTCTGCACGCACGCACGCACGCACGCACAATCAGGCACAGCATTAATTAGGGACTTTATTGTCACGGTTAGTTTCTCTACTGTATTATATGTTTTTTTTATGTTCTTGTTTTATTTTACTGATGTTTATTCCATAAAAACATTTTATTTGTGTTTGTTTTACTACTGTTTGCATTGATTATTTAGATGAGATACCTTTATAACCCACTATGGGTTTTTGATCTCATCTGTTTTATTTTGTTGTTTTGTACTTTTGTTGTTGTTTAATTGTGCAACTAAATTAAATCTAAACCTAATAAATCACTGTTGTAGTAGTAGTATGCACAATGTATCAAAGTGATGTGAATGGTATAAGGATAAGGTGAGGAAAGGTTAAGGTTTTGGGTTTACCCAATTTCTGTTAATATGTGTTAAAATAAGGTAGCAGTTTTTTGGGGGTGTTTAGCTGTAAAAATGTAAAAAACTGTCTCTATTAGTTATTTGGCAACAAGGCTGCTATGTTCACTATTAGTGATTGGGTTAAAATAACATTTCCCACTTTTTTTTGTTTTGTTATTTTTGTCATAGAATGGTAATGGTGGGAATATAAAGAGCAGATTCATGACTGCAAGCTGTAGGATCAAAATAGACTGGGAGTTTCCAAATAAAGGACACTTACCTCCTGATCCTCCACTAGTGTGGCCACTCTGCCTGGCTGTGGAGAGCAAAGACACAGACAGTGAGGGCATGTCAACTCTGCACAACACACACGTTTAATACCTCAAAATACTAGCCTACATGAATTCCATTAAAGTCTAAATAAACAAACTTAACAAATACTAATAAAAAAACATTAATAAATAAACAGAAAATACTTAAACCAACTGGAGAGCACTACAAATAATATAGGATAATAGTAAATGAATGTGTTAGAAGTAAATGTTGCTAAAAAATCTCACCCTTTTCTTGTCCCCTCGATAAAAATCATCTCCATGCCAGAAGCGCCTTTTGTATCCTTTAATGAAGCCAACTTTGCTCCTCTTGTATGCAAAATCAGGTTTCCACACCAATGAGCCATATCCAAATATCCACAGAGTGCTCTTTTCTTTGATAATGTCCTGAGGTTTCATTGTGATCGCTCGGCTGTTTTAAAAACGAGACAAGTGTGTTTATGTGGCTACTGCTGTAAATAAGTAGCTGCGCTCCGATGCGTCCTCTCTGGTCTCTATCGTCCTATACATTCCAATACATCCGACTGTCGCTATTATAGGATGCTGAAGGCGGAAACAATCTTCAACATGTTGTTACAGTCTTACGAAAGCACCCAGTATATTATCATCGTTTGACGTGTCGATACTGTCTGATACTGTTTTGCTTTCGGCGATCTGATCTACAAACACGTGCATTTGTTGTTCCGAGAGAGGCGGTGTCGACCAATGAAATCACCAGAGGGGCGGGCTTACCGAACGGATTAACCAATCAGGATGATTTTAGGCGGCGTTTACGTATACACATACTTCTCCACATATTATTGGCTACTGTACATACGGTACAATATAGAAAAACAGGTCCCAGTTTGAGCTGGTGAATTAAGGTGTGGTAACAAAAATTTACAGAATTCTTTCTTTCTTCCTTTGCACACATGGCATGACAAGTGATTTGTTTTTTTCTTTTCACTATATATATATATATATATATATATATTTTTATTTATTTTTTTTTTTTTTCCCCACATCATGGTCAAAGCCATGTAGGCCTGTATTGTTACTACTATTTGATTCCTTTTAAACATTGTACCCTTGATTATCAGTCAGTGAGAGTGCAGCAGGTAATTCCCTATAAATAGCTGGGACGGTTATGTGCTCTCTTAAGCTCATTACATGTCTGTGTTCTGCTCAGGTCTGTCTAGCACACTATTGTGCCCGCAAAGGATGACCACTTATAAATAACTACTTGAGATCTATTTCCTGCTCTGCCTGTCACTGACTTTGCATGATTTGAAAGAAAGATGTGAAAGAAACTCTTTCCAACTTCACACAAAGCTTACTGCCCCCAAGTGGTAATAAAATACATTTCTCCATTCAAACTGATGCTTTAATATTAGCGGCATGGTGAATAAAATGCAAGATGTTTAAAGTGGCTGTGTTATTTGCTGGGTTGTTATGGTCCTCTGCCTCATGGGGGCTTGGCAGCGAGGATTAATGCACAGGTTGACCTAGGCTGCAGCCTAGGGGCCCCACATGTGCAAGGGGCCCAGATTGGCCCAGGTTTTATTATTTAAATTCACTTTAGAGAAAAAAAAAACTTGATCACTATTGGCCCATAAGAGACATTTAAATAATTAAGCAGCTGACATCATGTGATCAGGTTCATAACGTCAATTTGGTTTTCAAAAAATACGTCGCTGCCACTGGACAGCATAGCGACAAAAAATCTCAGAAAGAAAATGTGATAACGAAGCCCAAAAGTTGACAACAAAACACGGTGTTATAAAACTAGAAGCTTTGCAGCTTACAGAAGTGTGTGAATGTTTCTTTTTCTGTAGCATTGCTGTTTATAGTAAAGGCTGTCTCAGTGTTTGTGTGAATGCGAGTGTGTGCCATTCCAACACGTGAGCATCACAGCAATAAATTACTTTTTTCTGGTAAAGCATGATGAGTATGAGGGGGCGCCACACAAAGAGTAGCTTATGGGTCCATGACCGACTGAATTTGCCCCTGGCGATGGGGCTGTGAGGCCCCTGTTTGCTGTGCTCAGTAGTGAAAGGGCATATACAGATTTCCTCATTGACACATGCACAAACATTCCAGGTTTTGTTGAGTTGCACACATCTCCCTCCCCTTCCCCTTTCAGCTCACAGTCATAAGATAACTTATCATCAGAGATCAAATCAAGTCCGTTGAAAATATGCATACTTTCCATAAGTACACTAAACTACCACTATAAGTATTTGCAATTTAGTATACTTTTTCAAAGTACACTGAAATGCAAGTGAACTTACATTCAAGTGCACTTTTTGTAAGTATACTTAAATACATTTCTAATGAAGTGAAATTAAAGTACACTTTAATAAAGCAAACTAGTAGTGTGTTACAAAGGAGTTGAAAATAAGTATACTTACAGTAAGTACACTAAATTACCACTATAAGTATTTGCAATTTAGTATACTTTTTAAAAGAACACTTACATTCAATTTACAATACATTTACAATGAAGCACACTGAAATAATACTTGAAGAAATACAAAATTATTACATTTTAGTACATTGAAGTTGAAATTAATGACATCTATTTTGAAGTACACTACTTTTTTGGCCTAAGCTCTTGTGCTTTGTTCCTCAGAGATATCTAAAAAATATAGTAGCAGTTCAGAGAAGCAGTTACGTATACTGTAGAAAGACCACAAGGATTCTTTATTTTCACATACAGATGTTTTTTTGTTTTTTAAATATATATTTTTGCTTGAATATTTCCTTACAATGCTGCCAATTACAAGACTGTCCACTGAATGATTGCTAGCACATTGATTTCACATCACACCGACACAGACGTCATGGACACAGACAACACGGAATCATTAGAAATGCTACCAGGCCAAATATGACTATCTATTAGACAATGAAGCCACTTCAACATCAGCCGATGCAAATAAAGTTTCGAGATGATTCCAACATTTAAATTAGGAGTTCTATTTGGACCACATGTACACTCGACCATTGAAGACCAACAAACAAACAGTGTACCAGGTATGCGTTCATTGTTTCTTTTTATAACAAAAAATAATACAAATAAAACACAGACACTTTAAAAATAAATTCACCTTTTCTGGGCATCAACTTAAAAACAGATGTACAATTCATACTTCTAATCTCAACATATAAATATACAGTATATACAAAATAATCTTATAAAACACAGAAAGAGACAGATCAGTGCTTCATATTCTTAAATTACTAATGAAATTCTAATCTTACAAAATAACATTATTGGTTCAGTAATTTCCTTTAAAGGCGTCCTTGGTACGATAGTCACTTCATGTATTTCTTTGTCTTCATTTAAGGGTGATCTTGCATAAAACCTTATCATGAGTTTCCCTGCATGGCGCGATAGCATTTTGCATCTTTTGATCTTTTATGTTCATTTTGCTGTGCAAAGGACTCAAGATAAGGCGGGGCACAATGCTTTTCAACACATATATAAGGCTTTGTGATCTAGGCTGCATACATTCTTTATTTAAAAAAAAAGGGATTTAGAAAACTGATAACCCTAAATATCCTTCAAAAATGAACCGTTTTCAGTAGTTTTTGTCCCTTTCTGTTTAAGCTCAATGCTGATTTTTGCATAGCGCATTGCAGGCCACAAAAAAATGGAAAAGGCTGCCTCCTTCCACAGGCTTGTTGGCAGTAAGTTGATTTGTTGATTGCTGATTACTGCAATAAGGTGGAGGAGTACAACAAGATAGTCCTCTAATCAACACGCAGGCATAAACGTCTTGGCCTGATGCCCTTGGATGAACTAGGACGGAGGGTTTGTGTCGAAAACATCGAAGGCGCATCCGCAAGTCAGATTTGCTCATTATTTCTAGTCTTTTTCAGTCTTTACATTCTCAGAAAGATTAGTAGCTTCAGTTCTGTTGAATTCAAAGAGCACGCCGGCTCCATCCAGTTATCAAGTTTTCAAGAGCAGCAACTTGCATTTAAATAAATCCCAGTCTCTCCACACTTGTAAACAGTCCACAAGAAATCCAATGTTGACAGTGAATAGTATCTTCCATTTATTATACCTGAAAAAGAAGAAGATGTTTTAATAAAATCTCAATAATCACTTTAGCAGTAAATGTAACATCTGAAATAAGAGAAAAGAAGATGCTATTTCTGGTTAATAATAAAGGTCATGCTCTAAAGCAGTGGTTCTCCTCCAGGGACCCGGGGACCCCCAGGGATCCTTGAGTTCCAGGGGGTCCCCAGAAAAATGGAGAATATTTTATTTTCACTATTTAATTCACTACAGAGGTGATCCCAGTGTGAGTAAGAGTCATAAGAGTGACAATTCTGATCATAGGTTTCACATCCTCATCATAGGTTTCACATCCTCAATGGTCATTTTGTCCTATTTCAAATTTATATGTGTAATAACTTTGCTGAATAAAAGAAAATACAATCCTGCTGGTTTCTGACTTTTCCTAAAAGTGTCTGTATTTTCATTTTAAATGTTTTTTAGAAAAATTACACAAAGGGCAAAGAAATTATGATAATTTTGACCTATTTCGGCCATACACGGTCATATTGACCGCATGGAATTTCACGGTATTTATTGTTAATCTTTTGTGCGGTTGCTTAGTAACTATCATTGTCTCTGTCAGAGAAATGTCAATAGTGGTCTTGAGTTCTGTTTCATATTTTAATTTCTCCATGGAAAAATACTGGTGTGAAAATGTACATTTTGGTGTAATTTTGTTAAAAGATATCCTACAATAAATGCATTCATCTCTCAACTGGATATGACCAAATGTGTATCAATTTAGGGGTACTTGACACAAAACAGGTTGAGAACCACTGCTCTAAAGAAACAAGAAAATAGATTTATTATGAAAATAAAAACCATACCTCAGTTGCAATGATGCATTCGTTTTTCTCCTCTACAAAGACAGACTGGTACGCTGAATCTCCGGGAGAACATATTGTTGATATTCTACACTCTGGCCTTTCACTGTGGAATGAAGATACATCACGTTACTGAGCATATAAACAAAAAGTCTCACATTAAATATCACACATCAACCTATTTAAATCTTTCTCGTAAAAAAAACAAAAAAACACTAGGCCTACACAGAGACAAAAACCATAATACAACTGCTCATTCAACCCCTTCATGTGCACTTACCTGTACATTCTACTCAAATGCTTTTTTTCTCCTATTGTCTTTTCACAGTTTTCATCTTTGTCCAAAAGGGACAGTTCGTCCTTGTACCCCGTGGAGGTTTTATAGTCCAGGTGGTAGTGGTTGATGTGTTTGTGATTAGACTTTTCCCTGGGACGGTCCACCTCCAAATCGACCTTTTTATTGGTGTTCTTGAGCTCTAGAGTAGAGATGAGGTTCTCTTTCTGAGAGTCTAACTTGGAGAGGTTGTTCATGGTCTCCGAGTCCTGCTCCTTGCTTCTCTGCTGCTTGACGTGACGCATTACGACCGCCACCATGCAGAAAAGCACCAGAAGAGCCACCAGGCCGACGCCCAAGCAGATGGCCACCAAGCTCAGCTTGTCACCGGACTCCCAGCCTATGTTGGGGCTGGGGGTGCTGGGGAAAGGCACGTCGTTGGACTGGCACTGGGGGCCGCTGTAATGGGCGGGGCAGACGCAGGTAGGCTGGCCTTTGGATCCGGTGGTGCAGGTGCCACCGTTGAGGCAGGGGCGAGAGGCACAGCGGTCTGTGGGCTTGTCGCAGTGGCGGCCTGTGTACCCCGGGGGGCAGCTGCAGGTGTAGTCGTTGATGCGGTCTATGCAGGTGGAGCCGTTGGCGCAGGGGTTCCTGGCACACTCGTTGATGTTGATCTCACAGCGCAGACCTGTGAAGCCGGAGCGACAGCTGCACAGTCGGAGGTTACCGTGGATCACACAATGTCCACCTATGCAAAAAAAAACAACATTATAGAAGCCTTCCTACTGTAGCCCAGAGAGGAAATATTTCTTCTTTTTTTTTTGCCAGGATCATTATTCTTTGTTTTTTTTCTCCATCTGTGAAAACAGGTGTTTTCTAAAAACAAACTTTCATCTAGGTTATAAAAGTGTTTGTTGTTGTAATACTCATTTTGTCCACAAGAGGCTGAAGTGCACCACTACCCCATGTTCTGTTCTAAATAGGAAGCATTGAAAGCATTCATGTTTTCTTCCAGGGGAGTTTTAATTTATCCATGCTCAAGTTAGTTTCTAACACAAATATACAGATGGGAAATAATTATTTTTCACGTGGAGAGAATGATGTATTACCATTAGTGCATTGCAGTGAGGTACATTTATCCACTTTCTTCTCACAGTTCAGTCCAGTGTAGCCTGGCGGACACTCGCATGTGTAAGTATGTCCATTATCCCTCTCTCTGCACTTGCCATCATGAAAGCAGGGTTTATCTGCGCAGGTCAGCTTCCTGTGTTCACAGTGTGTCCCCTCAAACCGCTGCGGGCACACACACCTATAGCCATTCTCAGAGTCCTGCAGGGGGAGGAAAAAAAAAAAGATATAAAGTTTATCAAAAAGAAAAAAGCTCCCTGTCAGATGTTTTCTTTATCACATCCTGTTCACGACTGCCCCAACGAACCCCATTATCCTTGGTTTGAATTCTATTTACAGTACGCACTCTGTGAACTGGGTCATCTACTGACTTGACAATCGATAGCATCCTCCTGGACTAGCAGATAGAGTGAGGCGAAAACAAAAACAGGAAAGCCTGTGTTGTGGGAAAGGAGAGAGAGAGACTTCCGGACTCACCAGGCAGTGGCCTCCGTTGCGACAGGGCTGGCTGTCACACTCCCTGACCTCCAAGTCACAGTTAACCCCGGTGAAACCTGGCATGCAGGTGCAGGTGTAGCTGCCTTGGCCTGTGTTCATACACGTGGCCCCGTTGGCACAGGGTTTGTGATGGGTGCAGTAGTTCAGATCTGCAAACACATGGGTAGTGACGTTACGAATGGAAAAGAGCAGCGTTTTTTTTATTTATTTACAGTAACAAAGAGGTACACACCTTGGTCACAAAAGATGCCTCCCCAGCCCTCCTTGCAGGTGCACTGCCACGGCTCTGTACAGGTACCATGTTTACAGGATGGATGGAGTTTACACACATCACAAAAGAGTCCCTGCCAGCCCTCTCTGCATCTGTTCACACATGAAACAGGACGACGTGACCGTTGGCTTGCACACAAATTAACACTTATTGTCTCTTTAGCACAGTCATGGCAGAGAGAATGAACAAAATACATTTTTACACACTGTAATCTTTTTATCCACCATGCCATAATCCTAGAGATAATCCCAGAGATGATTTATAACAGAAAGACAAAGAAATACATCCTAAAATCAAATACAATGTTACAATTTTTGTTACATAAGCAGTGTATAAGGGAATTGGTCCAACCTTTACTAGTGATGTGCACTTTGTTGCATCAATGCATATGTACTTTTTGCCTAGGTGGGATTGGGGGTGCACGATTTTTGTCTGTGGCAAAGAGTTTTTGCACTGTGATATTACTACTTTTGCTTAAATGAAATATCTGAATACTTTTTCCACCACAGGTAAAATGTGCTTGTTTTACAGTTGTATTGATGTTTTTGTAGAAAATGTATTTATATCTGATTATGTATCTGCAGGGCCAGAGAGCTTTGCTTTCAATTGGTGTTCCCTGATTAAATAAAGGTTATAATATATCCTTATAATTAGGCATTTATATATTATTTAATGGTGGATCTGCTCTTAATGAAGCTGTTATTTCTGCCTAAATGTTGATTGTTTTTGTTTTAGCAGTTGGTGGATCCCTTGATGCCAATGAACAGAAATTAACATTTAATTAGATCATTATGAATAACCACGTGAATACTCACTTGCACTCTCCAGGTAATGTGCAGTTTCCATTCCTTTCGTTGCACCCTTCCAGACAGATTGCTGAAGAAGAAATAAACAAGACAGTGATATTTAGGTTTCTAATTTGGCTTTTAGAACAAGCTGATAATAAGACTATTATCACTTTCAAATTATTTTTTTCGCACAATAAAACCTGTTACCTGACCCTTTCAATGGAAACGCTCGTGCTGTATGTGCATGGTTTTATGGTGTTAAACGGCTGGTTAGTGCAGCAGATGCTTGTTCTCAAAAAAGCAGGACATCTGCCCCATTGTTATCAGTGGGCAGTGCGAGCCCTGTTTGCAGCTGCTGCCCTGCACCGGCTTCAACAATAGAGCCCGCAATTTAGTGGCGCGTGGCGGGCGATAATGCCGCGATTAACCCCGGCGCGCGCTGCTGGGCGACCACCGCCCTGGATTAAATCGCACGCGCCCACAGAGAAAGATCTCTGTCGTCAGATTTCACCTTAATAGCTCCTCTCTTGTGTTTGGCTGCTGAAAACACACACCTGTGCTCAAGTAGCAGGTCATTTAGAGTTAAAGCTCTACACATATTTATTCTAGACTATATGTCACTTTGCAGCTTATTTAGTTAACTTTGCTTATAAGAATAACACAAAAAAAGTACCAAAAACGTGTTTTCTTTATAGGCTACAAGTGGCTTTAAACTACAGTGTCTAACTTTATTTTATGTTCTGTAATTTAGCTTAATTGCTACTCCCTTGTGGAGCAAATGTACCCTGCCTTGTGACCTTTTATCACAAACAAAGGAAAGTGTCCATATGGTGTCTTTTTACTCTTGCTTACGTTCTTGGCAGTATTCTCCCTTCCATCCCGGTAGACAGGCTATTTGCCCGTCAGGCTTGCAGGTGTAGTGGCCAAAATGGTCGTCTCTCGGAGCGCATATTTTGGAACAAGTGTCCCCGTAGTAATGTTCATTGCAGATGAACCGGTATGAGTACCTTAGCTCCGTCTGCGTCCCCCTCCGCACATCCGGGGACCACTCAGGCCCTATTCCCAACTGTCTTTGGATGGTAAAAGAACTAATCAAGAATTCAGGGTTGGTGGTATCTGTGGGGAACAGCACATCAGACATATACAGATTAGTTTAAAGCAGAAATAAATCTAACAATGATCCTTACAATACACAATCTGTACACTGAAATGTCCTCTTCCGTTCACATTAATCCCACGTTATGATAGATCTAACAAAAAAGGTGTAAAATCCAGGAAAAGGCTGTCATGGGATTTTTTTTTTTTTTTTGGCAAGGCTTCCTATTCTCACCACTTTCCCATGCATGCCAAAAATAAAACAAGGGAAGTGCAATTGTGTTGGAGAGATTTGATTGTGAAGAATTGTCGTGTGACTCATAAGGCATCCTAACAAAACACGCATCCATGACGCTGAAAATGCCAGATGCATTTGCCAGCACGTCAAGTGAGGGTTATTGATGATTGATAATAAGTCAATGAGGCTACACATGGCATGTCTCCCTCTAGTGGTGGACAGGCAGTGAGTGCACGTCTCCTCACCTGCAGGTAGCTCCGCTGCAGCAGAATACCAGGCTTCAATAACTAATGAGAAAGCACCCTGTGGAGACAAATGAGGAAATAAATCATCACCAAAAACATGAAAATATATTTTAAAAAAGCACATTTCCATTTCTGTCTGTTTCACTGAAATACTGATGTAAGGTTTCCAATATTATAAAATAGTTACATTTTACTTTAATTCGCTAGAAATGATCATAAACTGGAAATATATGAGAATACGCACAGTATTACGCACAGTGCATACACATGCAGTAAAACATCTCGATCTACAATGTTTTGCTTTAATGGCATGCGTATTGCATTAAAACACATTTATATGGCATTTCAAATATACATGGCAGCCTATCTATAATTCATAGTGCAATAAGTCGTGTTGCGTTTATTTGATAAAGATAATAAAATTATAAAACAGGCTTTAAAAATAAATCTTCAAATGCATTTTTGTCATTGGCAGGTCATTTTTACATATCTCTTCAATTCATTACTAAAAAATCATATTGACTTCGGCGTGTAAACATTTGCTTGGTTTCAGCATAAAAAGCCATTAATGCGCGCGGCAGGACAGGTGCTCTTACCGGCCAGGTGAAGTTGAGCGGCAGACGCAGCCGGGCGTCCTGCTGGATGCTGAAGGAGTCGGTGCCCAGAACAGGTGTGGTGACTTTGCCAAATATACAGTCTCCAGGAGACACCACCGTCTGGAAGTTCTTCAAACAAACCCTGAAATAAGTCCTGCAGCCAGTCATGCTGCAACTAAGTCCATTTGCCAGCAAACCTTTAGTATTCTGAAAGTGATGGAGCTCTATCTCGAATACACCTGATCCAAGAACCTAAAAGGATACAAAAAGTGAGCACAACAAAATAATGCAACATTTGTTTCTAAAATAACTATTTCCTAATTTGCAAAGATAATAAAAAAAACAGGCTACCTGAGTAAATAATGTTACAACTATTGCGAGGATAGAGGTGAACCAAACGGCCATCCTTTAGAGTTTGATGTGCGTATCCTTAAAAAATCAGTTTGTCCAACAAAAAAACGCTCCTATTCCAAGTGGTGATGGCGAGTGGTGACAAATAAAGTGATCAGAATAAATATAATCCTTCTTCCAAAGCCTGTAGGACGAGATCCAGCTCCACAATCCGTATCCAGTAGAAGAAGTTGGAAAAGACCGAGTTATCCAGTGCTAGAGGTTACACAAATATCTGTAACGTCAATATCCACAAGTGAGTCTGTCTGCGGTCTTTATGTTGCCCATCCATCGTGGCGGTCAGATGATGTTTGACTTTGCTGTGCTGATGCGAGGCTTGTGTTGCCAACAGTGATGTGAGCATGTGGCGGAGCATCAGCGCATAGTGACTCCCAGTGAGGGATGTTTGACGTCCCTCCCAGTTTATATACCGCAGTGTGGTGCCATTACAGACACTGTCAGTCACTAAACACCGCCCACTCTCCTCTCCCCTCTTCTTTTTTACTTGGAATATCATCATCATTCATTAGATTTATTTGTCTTTGCCTCACCTGGTCCAGAAAAAAATGCCCTTTTCTGCGCTTTGCATGCAGATTGTACATCCATTACAACTACATACAGTACATTGTAAAAACCAAACTAAGGTCAAATAAATATAAGGTATTATAAAACCTACAGCAGGTCGACAATGTTAGTGAATTCACTGCTGCTCCCAGAGACACAGGCTCGGTAGAAACAGTCAACTGTAGGGAAATAATAAGTCATTTTTCTCCGGGGATCACTGATTGTTTGTGCGTCTTTACGCGCCTGGACACCCAGAGTGCCTTTTATGCTCCTGACCTCGCAGCCTTCTTTCTTGTTTCTTGTGTTTATTTTAGATAGATAGGACGGAGCGGGAGATAACTCCACAGCTGTATGATAATGGATTGTTATTGCAAACATCGTCTCATTCATAAATCAGCTGAGGAACCCGCGTTTTACACAGATCTGGCGCGTAAATGAGTAAAGATGGGCCGTCCAATACTTACTGTACAGCTTTGAAATTAATATTCATGTGATTGTGTTTCTTGGGAAATATTTGCAGATCTGTCTCACATGCCGTAAACAGACAATATTGTATTATATTATTATTTTTCATAATTTGATAGTTATCATTTGTATGGCTGGGTGATATGGAGAAAATCAAATATCACAATATGTTTGACCAAATACCTCGATATTGACATTGCAACAGTATTGTAGGGTTGACTGTTGTTACTTTCACTAAATATTTACACAATGAGATTTTTGATAAACAATCATCATTAATGTGGATATGATGACTAAGTGCAAGGCAAATAATAAAACAGTCTGGTAAGTCCAGATAATTACATAACCTTTAAAAACAGGAAAAGACAACACATATTACGATATCCAAAATCTGAGACGATATCTTCTCATATCACGATATTGATATATTGCTGAGCCCTAATCTTTTAGAAAGCTTATTTGAGGACACACACACACCTACACACACACACCTACACACACACACCTACACACACACACACACACACACACACACACACACA
>JAOVVB010049994.1:0-14742 GCA_028570985.1 Heterobranchus longifilis
GTTTTTGTGTTGTCAGTGTTTATGTCTTAGAACGTTGACCCTGTGTGTTTTCACTTCACCAAAGTTAATTGGAACATTTTGGTCGCCGAAAAATGTCTTATTCAGCGTTCGGTAGCACCATGCTAACCGGGCTAGTGCTAGCATTAGCTGCTAACTTAAGGGAAAGTTTACAGATTTTTACCCGGCTCCGTGTCACTACAGCAAACAGCGGGAGCGCCCGGAGGTCCGCATTCATCCGCCGGTAAGACTCCTGTCAGTCGGTTGAAAATCTGCAGCTTTCCCCCTTCCTTAGCGGTTAGCTCATGAGTTTAGCTTAGCAGCACCATTGATACCATCGACGAGACTGGGTGACAGCGAGCGCTGTGACTGCTGGGCGGCACAAACGCAGAAGAACGGCCATCTTTGGTCAATCGAGTTTTTTAGAAAAACATTAAACATGTTTATTAGAAACGCCGAGCTTTAAAAACCCACCGCCCATGTTCACGAAACCCTCGTGCAACTGTGAGTAACTTTGTACCTTTGAAACTTTTCTTTGCTGATCAGCAGGAGGGAGTTTTTTGGATAGATTTCTCCATGGAGAGGCAAGGGAATGTAGTCTGCACTAGCTACTACAGTTCCAAAAGGGGCTAATTTTCTGCATGCATAATTTTAGCAGAACCAGCACACTGCATATACAGTACATGTAATCCAAATATACAGTATAAACCCAAATATTAGATTAAATGATTTCAAACCCCTCCAGAGGTTAGAAATGTAAATTCTTTCCTTCAATCCTTGTTCCATTTTATTCCATGTGACATTTAGCAGCAATCTCACTGATTTCCCTGGGAATTGATGATGCTAAAATATGCAGGGGACTAATTAATTCTAGCTAATGTGTTGCTTTTGAATGCACTCATTTGAATAATTATACGTTCTGCCAAGAAACAAAACACTTTGGCTGTCAGGTGCTAACATTTCTTTTTCCATCTCTGGAACAGAAGATAGCATGGGCTGAGACCAGAGGAGGGGTTGGAAATTTACATATGCATACATGCACACACACACAAATGTGACAGCTGTTTGACAGATTGCAGACAACTAAACAAGATTTAAAAAAAAAAACAGTTTCCAGACTAATTTTGTTTTCTTCTATTGGTGCCTTGGCTAACATGCTCATTACAATATACATCATCATTTACTGTATCAGATAAACTAACTGACAAGAGTTGCTGCAATACTTACTTTCTGTTCTTTTAAAATACCCATGCTGTCTGCATGGATTTAAACTGTGAAGTCACCTGACTGCATGAGGCTTTGCCAAGTTTTTGTACAAACTAAAAACGTCTCCACTTCCTCCCACTGTACAAAAGTGAAGCCAAAATATCCCGGATACCAGCACTGCTCTCTGCTCAGGAGTGATCAGGTGGTGGAGCTACACTATCAAAGTCCCGCCCATACACCAATCAATACATTTTACCCCATTTTTATAGCATCAAATAACTACTTAAAATCAAACTTATCAGAAAAAATTAGCACTTGAACAAACATCAGCGTGATAAGAACTACCTTAACTGACAGAAACCAACTCTGGGGAAAAAACCTATTTGACATGTACTTTGATTTTTTTTTAGTTTGGCCCATGTCCCATCTGCTAACATGGAGGGGAGCAGGGTTTATGACCTATACTGCAGCCAGCCACCAGGGGGCAATCGAGCTGTTTTGGCTTTACATTTGGGGAGCTGTCACGTCATCCATCTTTATACAGCCTATGGTCATGAGGACATACATGTCCATGTCTTCTGTGGTCACTGTGATGTCATCAGGGTTGGGGTGAGACTACAGAAAGCCTGGGTAACAAACTGGAGGTGTGGACCGAAAGAATTGGGTTTCCAACTTGCCTTCTCAATGTCCAATTCTTTCATTTAATGATGTCAGACAAAACTTTGCCATAGAACTTATTTTGTCTGACCATCAATGACAAACCTAAAAACTACGCAACACTATAAAAAACAAGGTAAGATAATGATAAAAGAAAAGGATTATGCTGTATTCTATGATTTGACAAACTTTTACCAGCAATTGTGGTGTACAATCTGCTACATAGTGAACTTCTAATACAAGGAAAGAAAATATTAATCCTATAGTATAGGTACTGCATATGGAGTATAAACTTGACCAGTATTCAGATGCTTAGATGCACAGACCAACTCCAAGTTACCTCAATTAGTAGTTTAAGAATTCACCTACATGAACATGTAATCCAAGAGAAGCAGAGTGGAGCAGAGGAGCAGATCAACTGTTCCAACAGACAGACAAATTAAACCACCACAGACGCAGGAATCCAATCTGCAACTGTGCCCGGAGGACATTTCTCAATTCCCTCTCTGCTTCGGGCTCTGTTCATGAAGATGTGCATGCAAGTGACCTTCTCTGCAGGGACTTCTGCCAAAACCCAAAGGGCAAAACCTAGATTATTATAATGAAACTTATTGGTTTTGTACTGCAGTGAACAGCCCTCATGTTAGTTTCTGTGCTGAGGTCTTCTACTGAGTAGGGATGCAACAGTTACCGGTTTAAGGATAAACCACGGTAAAATTTGGTTTTGACTGTTAGTATTACCGATTAAAATTTTAATTACCATTAAAACCATGTTTGATTACCGCGCTTTGAAAAACTCTTGAAAAATCTGCCTCGATCAGTTATTCGTTTATGTTTTTGTGTGACTTTGGAAAACATGAACACAGGAATGAATGTGTGTGTGGAAGTGCTTTTTGCATTTTTTTGTTCCCTCACCCTCCTGATGACGGGGACCTTGTTGTAGTAGCGAATGGAGTCTTTACCCAGGAAGTCGAACTCCACCACACACTCGTTGCCGTCCAGTTGCTCGTGGAGGGTGATGTGCTCCACACGCAGCGAGCAGCAACCGACTGTGTCTGCCGTCTCTCCCTCCTCCTTCTCATTACCAGCTCTCAGTGCCAGCTTTTTTTAGGGTCAGAAGATACACAGATAAATACACATCAAATCTACACATAACTCTCCCGACACTTTCATTACCATCCCAAACATGTGCCAGTCAGATGACTATCAAATACGCACGCACACACGTCGCACACACGCACATGCACACACACGCACACACACAACATGAAGTAGAAATAAAGAACTGCATAGTAAACACAACAAAGCAGAATCCAAATTTAAATAGTCTTTGGCATGAGCCAAAAGCAATCACATACTCAATCTATCATTTCACTCAATGCAGAGCGAGATAATTAGCTCGGGGTCGCTGGCAGAAAATGGCTGAATATAATCCATTTATATCATTGCAAAAGATCTTCCATCCAGCTATGTGAGAAGACAGAAAAGGCAATCAAGACACATTGCATTGATTTCCAATACGTCCACATGGCTGTTAGTATCAGATCGAAGCACTAAGGAGAATCTGTGGAATTGACAGCAGTGTATTTCTAGCACCGTTGTGTAAACATGTAAAACTCGGTGGTATCCTAATTGCTGCATCTTTACATCAGACCGACGTCTCAGAACCAGACCTTGTCTATGAAGTAGAGGGCCACAGCTCTTTGTCGTGTGCGCATCTCTTTAGATTTGAAATCCAGCGTGTACTGGTTACGGATGTCGTCCACGCACGCCTTCAGTTTCCGAGCGACCTCGTATTTCTCCCAGTCCTTCTCTCCCTTCGTAGGATGAAAGCAGGGAAAGAAGGAGAAAGAGGCGTGTAGGTGGACAGGACGCAACAGGAAGGGGAACAGTGAAGAAAGGGAGACAGTGAGGAGGAGGAGGAGGAGGAGGAGGAGGGATAAAAATAGGGAAAAAGCAGAGAGAGGAAGTTGGAGAAAAGCAAACATGAAACTAAAGAAACAAAATGACAACATAAAGTCATTTTATGTGAATCAAAAGATTATTCAAAATGGTAATCAGGACATGAATGCAGGCCATTATATCACACAACTACACAACTTTTATGACAACATTTTCTTTGCCTGTTTGCTGCTGGTTGTATATTGGGAGTTGGGACCAAGACGCAATTAAAGCCATCGGTGACTGAACACACGCACATATTGTCATGGAGACTAACAGTGGAATAACTTAACCTTTACACATGAAAGATGGAAAGAAGGAAGAGGAAGAGTGAGTAAATGGAGGAGAGAGAGAGAAATGAAAGAAGGGGAAAGACGTCACACGTCTTTTTCAACACATAAAACTCACATTTCCCATTTTCTCTCCAAACAAAACCAGAATTAAATTTTAGAAGAAAAATAAATTAGGACTTAAGAATATAATATGTAATATTCTGCAGCGAGGGGTCTCATAATCAAAATAATAATTAATAACAAATGCCAGGAGGTTTCCTCCTTTCCAAAACAAACGGACCCAGTGATTTTTAAGAACAATGAATAAAGCAGTTTCATGTTTCTCCCATGGGGCTCAGCTTCCTGTGGAGTCTCTATTGTTAAAAGTGTGCTCACTTTTTTCCTCTGATCACTTAAGATTCAGACTTTCAGGAGGTTTTTAGCCAAAGCCGGATTATCCACAGAGGTCTCCTTCTCTCCAAAGCAAACGGACCCGGTGATTTAAACCAGTAAGAACACAGAATAAAGCAGTTTCATGTTATATATCTGTGTGATGCAGTTCAGACATAGAGACACGGTGCATCTTGTCTGAGTATAATGACAGATTTCTCTGGGGTTGAACTTTGTTGGAAATATTTAGGATAAAGCAAAGAAAGAAGCGTGTCTACTCACACACATGTCCACCGCAAGAAACCGTGTCCTTTGTATTATCAGACGGACAATATATCAGAGATGTTTGTTTCCATCAATCTGTCCGTTAGCATCTAGTTTTAGCAACGAGGCTTGCGCTCGCAGCCAGCAACAAACATACATGTTTGATTGTTTTATACAATGAGAAACAAACCGGGAGCTGCTGCAGAGGAGTCTGCTGACCTACACTGCAGCCAGGCTGTCCATCTTTCTTTAGTCTAGGAGTCACACAATCAAACACAGACTGCCTGCCTGTCCCCGAACTATAACAATAAAACAAATTTAAAAAGTGTTTGTTTAGTCCTGAACTGGCTGTGACGTACAGAGCGTACAGCATCCTACCTTGAGTTTTGAGTTGGCGTTTAGCATGATGTATTTAATGCTGCCCTGGATGTTCTCAGTCCAGCTGGCCAGCCATGTCACGGAGTTGTCATGTCGAACCTCCTTCCAGTGGTGACCAGCAGGCGGCTCGGGGACACGGGCTCCTCTGTCAATGAACGAGAGAGAGCGAGAAAGAATGTGTGTGAAAGCAGTCACAGCATTGAGTACAAGCTACAGAATCCCACAGAGGTGCAAGACTTCTCAACTAGTGACGGGACAATAATGGATTTTATCGTGGATTGTGATAAAAACAATGAGTTCTTAAAAAAAAAAAGTCGGAATGTTTTGAGAAAAAAAGTCAGTGTTTCAAGAAATGTCGTACTGTTTCGAGAAAAAAAATCCGTAGTGTTTCAAGAAAAAAAATCTAAATGTTTCAAGAAAAATGTTTTGTTTCAAGAAAAAAAGCTCACAATTTTATGAGAAAAAAGTCGTAATATTTTGATTAAAAAAAGTTGTAATGTTTTGAAAAATAAGTCGTAGTGTTAAGAAAAAAACTCACAACTTTATGAGAAAAAAGTCACAATGTTTCAAGAAAAAAAGGCCCAACAAAGCAAAATGCAAGTTAAGTGTGTTTTCGTGCCGTTTTAAGCGTATTTTGATGATTATCGGGATAATATCGTGAATCGCAATTATTTTGGCCAGAGAATAATCGTGACTTGAAATTTTTGTCCCATGCCGACTCTCAACAGAAATGTATGACACCAGAAGCAAAAATGGATGCTACAGTTCTAATCTCCGGATATAAAATATAAAGTTAAAATAGAAAACAACATACTAAAAATACACAACACACAGCATTAATTACATATTAAAAAAAATAATTAAAAATTAGGATTAAAGTACAAACTTTTTCTCAGCACATCAGGCTACTGACAGTGAACAACTGAAGCATAATTATAATTGTTGAGTGATGTACACCTTTAACATACCATATTTCTGAGGTCACCTATAGAACATATTCATTTTGTCAAAATTCAAACACTGCACCATCTGGAGCAGTGTACTACCAATGCCTGTGCAGCTGTCAGTATGGATATGTGTTGTTGCATGTTAAGAAACAGTTTCTCAGCTAGAAGGTCACAGCATGAGGTGTGACAGCTGGGGTTTTAGCAGCTAGGGTGATGGGAGTTTTAAGTCCTGCTTTTCATCAGAACAGCCTTTACTTATGCATCACTCTACTGTCCCTCATCTCTGTATACGGTTTGATCCCTTCACCCCACTCTCACTGGCTGCAGTTGATGATGACATGCTCTGGTTGGATCCTTTTCTTCAGCATGCCCTGTTTGGGATGCTCGCCTCGACCCCGGAACAGCCCCGGAGGCTCAATCTTAAAGTTGCCGATGCGCTCTTTGTGGTGGTCCAGCTGACAGTAGCCGTACTCATCCACGACCTTCTGGTTGTCCTCTTTCAAAAGCTACAACAGAAATAAACAGGGTTCTCACACCTTCTTAAAAAACATCAAATTCAAGGAATTTTCAAAGACTTTAGTCGTAGTGTGAGACATGGATCAAGGTTAATTTCTGTTACAACACTGACAACTAGCAGGCCGGCGGGTGAAACAATGGCCGTGTTCAGACTGCCAGCCCAAATCCGTTTTTCTCATATCCATATTTCTTGTATCCAGATAGAGTTTAGAAAGTCTGGACGGCAAAAAAACACATGAGATCCAAACCACATTTGGAGGTGGTTTGAAATGAGATTCCAATCAGATTTCTACAGATGCGTCCCGACACTCTGGCCGCTCAAATTTGATTTTTGCGTAACTCGCACTGCAACACACGACAACATCAAATCCAAAGTGACAGAACTGGTGAGCAGGCAGCTAGCACCATGGCTAGCAGATGTTAGCAGAGCGCTATCGGAGATGTGTAGAAAATTGGCGCTACGGAGGACAACAAGCACAACATGGAGGAGAACAACAGTCCGTGAAACAAAACAGAAAAAGCTTGAAGGATCCCACCACAACAAAAGTATTTATCAGGACATATCTCGCAGCATGGAGGAAAGTGGGTTCTGTAGGTTGTGGTTGTAGTGCCAAAGAAAAAATAAGAACCTCAAAACTAAATACAAAGAGATTAAAGATGGAAACAACAAAAGCGGGGCAGGCCGTATCAACAACTCAATGTCCAGAAACAAGTTCATCCTTTAGCAATCATTGACAGCTCTGCTGACATTAAGGAAGAAGTGCATGATGGAGACTGCTACGAAAGGTATGTTAACGTAAACAATTTCTATTAAAAGATGTGAACACTTGACTATTTAAAAAAAAAAGAGAGACAAGCAGCTTTTTGTTTTAATTTCTAAGCATGTTTTCATGTCACCATCGTAGCAATGCGGTGCAGCTACTAAGCTGGTGATGTCTAGACACAAAATCCAATCATATTGGTCATTTGACAGTGTGGACAGTGTGTTTGAGAAACAAATCAGATTTCCCTGCAGTCTGAACAAAGTCAATGACGCAACTGCAGGCAACCCCGTCTCCGACAAAATGAAGTTCCTGTACAACTAAACTGCATTCTCAAATAAGGGAAACATTTTTCTCCTTTTTACAGTTGCAGTTTTTAAACACCTCATTCACATTGTGGATTGATATAAAACTACTTGGTTAGGTTTAAAATCAGCACGTTTGTTATGTAACAAAATATAATCACCATGTTTGTTAGATAAAAACTTAGATTTTTGGTTATTGCTGCTGCTGCTGCTGTTGTGTTGTTGTTGTTGTGTTGTTGTTGTTGTTGTTGTTGTTGTTGTTGTTGTTGTTGTTGTTGTTGTTGTTGTGGTGGCGGTGTGTCAGGTAACCTCCTGATATTGCATTGCAGCAACCCTCTGTTGCACTTCTCTCCTCTCATCTTATTTGTTATATCTGGTTTAATATATCTGTAGTTATTATAAATGTATATTTTTAGTATCCAATTTTAAGGCAAGCGTTGTGTACAGTATGTATTGTATTTATTATTACTTGGGCAGGAATATGCTGTGTTTTGTTCTTTTTTCTCAATTTTCTGTGCTTGCTGTGACAACAGAATTTCCCCACGGGGATGAAATAAAGTTTACCTTTACCTTTATATACAGGACACAAACCGCAGTCTCCTGGGTCAATGTCCTCCTCACCACACGGACTTCAGTGGATTTTTATAGGAAACATTTTTGTAATATGTCAAAAACAAACGTCATCCGGGAGAAAAAACGTTTTGAGAATGCAGGTTAGTTGTATGGAAATCTAAGATTTAGGAGGCAGCAGAACGAAACCTATTAGCTAACATTAAGTAAAAAAAAATTTTTTTTTAAAGGTACAAAATATATACATTCAAGCACTTTGAATGACCCATATTCATTTACGTGTTTGTGTCTGTGAATGTCTATTGTCAAAAACTTTCAAGGCCTTGATTTTCTTTCTCAAATTCACAAACTTTCAAGGATTTCAAGGACCTGTGGGAACCATGAATTAAACAAAAAACTAATAATTGAATTAAATATGAATTTGACACAAACAGGAAGAAGAGTACTGTACTGCACATCAACAGAAGAAAAGAAGAAGCCTGATCCTCACCAGTTTCTCCTCCTTGGTCTTGTTTTTCTTGGCCTCCACTTTGGCTCTGTGCATAGCAAGCATCTCTCCAAAGTCACATTTGTCAAGATCTTCAATCAGCTCCCTCTCCTCTTGGGTCATTTCCTGAACAGACACAAACACACACATTTGACACTGGTGAGCCCTTCTTGAGTCTGTTATATCTGCATAAAAACAGGGATATAATTTAGTGATTAAAAAAAAAGAAAAGATTAGTATATGTGAAAATTGATCCTTTTTCAGTCATTAATCATGTGATGGCAATTGTTCAGTATTTTCTGACATTTTATAGACTAAACAATTAATCATCCATCAATCCATTTTCTGACGCTCATCCAGAGCCGGGTCACAATCAATCAAATATATGAAAGAATTATCAGATCAATTTCACTTTCAATATCATGCACAATATTACTTTTCTTTTTTAGTTTACTTATTTACTACATTTATTTTAGTTTGATTGTTATTCTATTAAGCACTAGTGTTAACATCACTCCTTATATACTTACCACATTGTCTTTATTCTTATGTATGTACATATATTCTACATGTATGTTGTTGTAATTTTTTTCTTTCATTTAATAAAGTTCTATCTTATCTATAATGCAAATCATTGTGAGCTGCCACCAAAGTATCCTGAAATGCAAAAATCTTTGTCACTTTGAATAAATTGATGATGGCAAAAAATATACATCTTTTTATCCACAGTTCAATGGTTATTCAGCATCAGAGGTGGGGAATACTGATGAAACCAAATTAATTAACTCAAAACTTCAATATTGATCACAGAAAGTGTGCACATTCAAACACTTCTTCTGTGCTGATTTGAAATCTTGACCTGAAGGAAAAAAAGAGACAAAGGATCTGCACACAACGCTGCTTTATTCAATTTACTGGGAGCTATTAATACAGAGTACAGAACCTTTGTCTGTCAAATAGTGCATTATACAATAATGCATCATAAAAGCCAAATAAGACAAGCATGATCAAAGCAGATCTGTGACCTTTTGGTTTAATTACTCATCTTTATGGAGGCTGAGTGAACAGAAAGAGAAAAAAGTGGGATCGTTATGAAAAGGCCAGAGTATAGACCAGCGCCGAGCGAGCAAACAGCCTCGACACAGCAGCACACTGAAGTCAGCAGAGCTGCTGAGTTTCAACTGTAATTGTCAACTTTCTAAAGTTATTGCACAAGCGGTCACCCCATCAAAGAGGTCACTACTGGGGCAGCAACACAGAGCAATTCAGTGGAGGCTTTATGGTTCGTCTCAGAGGTTTCTGGTGCTAAAATGTCATGAAAACATGAGCGCTTTTCAAAATTAACTCAGGCAGGGAAGCTATTGCAGCAGGAACTAGAGGCCAACATTTGCCCGTGTAGAGCAAAAAAAAAAAAATCCCTTTTTGGATGTCTATTCTTATGGTCATATTGGCCTCTCGGCAGAACGTAACAGTAAACAACAAACAGGGCTTTTAATGAGCAGGACATCGTGATCTTATATTACAGGATTCCCACACCTTCTTAAATATCAAATTCAAGGAATTTTCAATTACTTTTCGATAAAAATGTTTTCGGTGGCAGTTTTAAACACCTCATTAACATTGTAAATTGACACAAAACTACTTGCTTAGCTTTAGGAAAAGATCATGGTGTGGGTTAAAATAAGTATTGTTTGTTAAGTAACCAAATATAATTCCGATGTTTGTTAGATAACATTGATTTTTAGTTTCACGCGGGACACAAACCGCAGTGTCCCAGTTTAAAGTCTGTTTTTGTGATCCACTCCTGGGGACTTTGATTAGAAACATTTTAGCAAAATATATAAATTCAAGCACTTTCAATGACCTAGTCATTTGTGTATATTTTAAAAAAACTTTCAAGGTCTTGATTTTTTTTCCCCTTAATTTCACAAACTTTCAAGGATTTCAACGACCAGTGGGAACCATGCTATTCTTACCCAAAGGTCGGATGTCGCCGTCCTACGTCACCGTCATCACTACCAAGCTGTGATGTTTAATGTCCTTGACGACCTCTGTCGTCTCATTTAGCCACTTGTTAGCAACCGCCTTTTTAAAAACACCTAAAAGCTTCGAAAAATCACCAGCGGGGTATTTACAGATGTATTTTATGTCGTAGAACAAAACGTTAATACCTCTGAAGCTTGTGTTAACCACAGACCTTATTTCTGATGTCTAACCAAAAACACATTCAAAAATCCCATTGACTTCGAGACGAGGGGAACCGGAAGTGCTAAGTCATTTCCACGATACAGAACTACAAACTGGGGCACCCCATGAGCAGGACATCTTGATCTTATTGTCTTGTTGTTTATTGTCTTCACTCATCACTACATCAGTTATATTAGTTATATAAATCATATGTCACAATATAAGAAAGACTTATATGGGTTAATAACAAACAAAAGGGCATCTAATCTGAAGACATCCATTAAAGAGAATAACTCATCTATCAAGCTTTTCAGAGCAGTACTGATCTAGTCTACTCTCAGGTCATCGTCCCACACACACACACACACACACACACACACACACTTCTCTCCAGGACTACTCTGACAGTATAGACACGCAGTCAGTCTGCGTGTCTAAGCATGACTGACAGCCGACGGTGGGCGGGCACTGAGGGCAGTGGAGCGAGGAGAGTTTTTTCCGGCTATAATAAAACAGTTTAATTGGATTTGTTCATATGCAGGGGAGCTACTTGTATGGATTAGCATATCAATGCCTTCACACAAATCGTATTTTCAAGTGCATTGAGCACTAAGCAGCGCAAAATTAATTCTGCATGATATGCCTTGGGGCTTGGCACGGTGTTTTCTCTACACAGAGGACATCCTGACAGACACCAGCGTGCAGGTACGAGCCACAGTCACACACGCAATCCGCACTTTACACGCATATATTCAACAATTTACAACACAAAGCTGGAATACAGACAACTAAAACTGTACTTGGGCGTTATCAAGAGAATGTTTCTGGAGCTGACATTATGAGAAGTTGCATTTATCCCCTGTATTAAAAGGTGTAATAGCTAACATTTCTGCATTGAAATGTGATTGATTCATTGAATAATTGAAAAATGTAATATAATATTCATTAGTATTTTTTATTAGTATATAATCCCATCAAAATAAGAATGATTGTGTTTTTATTACCTTAGAATGAGCTGTTTTTATCTACATGGGGAGCAGGTCCATGGAGGCGGCCATCTTGCAGCTACAGTAGCCCAGAACGGATAGACCTGTCTCTAGAACAGGCCTTTCGCGTTTTTACATTTAGCGGGCGCCCGTCGGAAATGCACCAGTAGGAAAACATAGAAGAAGAGAGTGGTTGTGAGAAGTTTGCAACCAAAATCTGTTCAGTTAGCTTCTTGTCCCTGGAGGCCACTGTAGTTTGTGCATTTCTCAGAAAGCGAGTTGTGAGCGGGATAGTGTTTCAATCTGTTTCAATCTAGAACCTCACCACTAGATATTGCTAAAAACTACACACTGCACCTTTAACCTCTTTGCACAGAAACCAATATGTTACCATATCTGCCTGTTCTGCTCTTTGTTACATCTTAATAATAGACTTACAGATTTACAAATGGCATCGTAATCTTTTAAGTGGGCACTTAGGCAATGCACTCATTTAGAGTTGAAACATATTGGATTAATTTAAATTAAATTTAAGAGCAGCAGATACAGTAATACTTTTCGGAATATAAGGGCACACCAATAAACTACTGTGATGTCAGTGCTGCAAAGTTATTTTGATAGAAAATGACATTTTTCTATGGCACAAGGGGGTTTTCTGGTCTATAAACACTGATTTTCCTGCAGTGTAACTGGTTAACTATGCATTTACTATTGTTTGGCCTGTGACTCCTATTATTTCTCTGTATGTGACCCACTATCAAAAAGGTTTGGCCACCCCTGCTTTACACAGACTTGATCTTTTAGTAAAAATGAACCAAAGGGCACATGACGACCTGTATAATCTATTCTAGGTATGTGATCTGCTGATGTTTGGCTTCTTGCTTTTTGTCGTCAGGTTTGTAGCAGCATCGAGCGGGAAGGAGGCGTACGTCATCTCCCTGTACATCGACAATCCTCTGCTGATAGGAGGGAAGAAGTTTGACCTGCGTCTCTACGTTCTGGTGACAACGTATCGGCCTCTGAAATGTTACATGTAAGCCCCTGAATTTATATGTCGTTTTTTGATGTCGGATACTAGCACCATTTAGTTATTGAACCAAAAATGAAGTTAAGGACTTTTGCCTTTGCACGGCAGAATTGTAACAGGCTTTTTCTACTTTTTTCTGACATGTTATAGAGAAAACGATTAATCGATTAATAAAAACGAATTGAGAAAATAGCAGGCAGCTGAATAATAATGAGGATAATCGTTTGTTGCCACCCTGATTGAAGCCTCTGTGTGGTTTGATCAGGTACAAACTGGGCTTCTGTCGGTTCTGCACAGTCAAGTACACGCCCAGCACCAGTGAGCTGGACAACATGTTCGTTCACCTCACCAATGTGGCCATCCAAAAACACGGGGTAAGTCTGCATCTTGTCTGGTATTGTTAGTAGCGATTGTTATCAGAACTTTGTGTTTTAAAGGGGGATTCCACCAATTCTGTATTGCACTTTCATGAAGTTGTGGGTCTCATGAAACAGCAGTGGCCGCTATATCCTGGGTTTTATTCCCTAGTATGGGTCAATCTCCAAAAACGCTATATTTCTGCATCCCTAATGGCGACACAGCGTTATTATGAATCTCACTGCTTTTCTTCAGCACGTCGACAGTGTTTGTGTAATTACTCTCACTGCCAGAGGAGGGAGACAAAAAAGCTTTAAAAAATCTCCCATCAGAGCCCCAGAAGACATTTATACAATTGCTTTTTTTATTATACAGCTGTGTTTTCCCAGACTCAGTACTACTCCTCATGACGAGTATGTGTGAAATCGGTGGAGTGCCCCTTTAAATTGAAGCACAAGTTTTCTGGTGGCTACATTTCTAATTTCACAAAATGATACAACTTCTGCTGACTAGAGCCACCGAGTGATGAATTTCCTGTCGTAATTCTCCTCTCAAAGCTGATCTGTACATCTTTTTGAAACAGAACCCCTCCCAAAATGTCAATATCTAGTTAGACTGTGTACCTTTAACGCAGGATGACTACAACCACGTCCATGGAGGCAAGTGGACGGTCAGTAACCTCCGTTTGTACCTAGAGAGCACCAGAGGGAAGGAGGTGACCAGCCGACTGTTTGACCAGATCCACTGGATCGTGGTGCAGTCGCTGAAGGCCGTCGCTGTAAGTCGACATTAATCTTTTTACTCTATAAAATCTGTGACAATTACTCCTATGTGCTAACTGACATCACAGAGTTACAAGAATTTCAGGAAGTTTGACCAAATCATGGCACAAGAAACGGTCCTGCTAGTGAATACTGCCCTCTCGTCTCCCTTCGATAGCTCAGTTGGTAGAGCGGAGGACTGTAGTGGGAAATGCCAGGCATCCTTAGGTCGCTGGTTCAAATCCGGCTCGAAGGAGTGACTTTTAACTTTGTGATGTGGACCATGCCGTCAAACAGCACCTGAAACACGGACACTGTTCACTGTAGAAGTTTGTTCTGTACTGTGGATAGTGGAGGAAATGAGTTGGCTTGTGATTTCACTCCAGTGTGAAAAAAGAGTCCCTGAATTTTCTATACATTCGTTATACAGTCATTATTTTAACTTTTAATGCCTCATAAGGGATGTATACTGTGAAAACACTACCCCGAGACCTTTTTAATCCCAACACATTGATATTTAGACTAACGATTATTTTCTCGATTCATCGTTTTGTCAATAAAATGTTAGAAAATAGTGAAACGTGCCCTGTGTAATTTCCCAGAGCACAAGGTGACATTTTCAAAAAGTGCAAAATATCTAAAGGTATTCCATTTATTATTCAGTTTATTATCATGTATGACAAAGAAAAGCATCAAATTATCACATTTAAGAAGCATGAAACCAGCAAATGTT
>JAOVVB010050012.1:0-14742 GCA_028570985.1 Heterobranchus longifilis
GGGGGTGTGTGTGTTGGGGGGGGGGGGTACAAAACTATCTGCCCCCACAACCTACTACCTTTTCCGACCCAAACATACACCCGCAAACACACACACACGCGTGTCTGTGACCCACCCCCCTGACAATGAACAGCCCCAGGGCCTGTCCTAATGCAGCCTAGCCCGGCCCAGACCACAGCTCAGGCTGAAACAGTTGTCACTCAGTAATGGCCGACTCTGGGGACATTTTCAGACCCACAGCCCTCAGCCACCCCCAGCGCCGGGCCGTGACGAGGCCCAGACCTGGAACTCTATTTCCACCTTCTGCACAGACAGGACCATGCTTCCTTCCGTACAAACACAGTTGAAGGAGAGCCTTGGCTTAGCTCACAGGGATAACACTGCTTTGGTTATTTTAACTAATTAAAGCGCTCAGACTGAGGGTGTTTTCGAAAGGTGAAAGCCAGCAGATCAGACTCACAGCATCAGAGGGGGAGTAGGAGGAGAAAACAACAAACTCTCTCTCTTTTTTTTTTTTTACTCTAGGGAGTGGAACAAACTTTGCTGCTTTATTCATATTTTACACATAGCCTACATATGCTGAAATGATGAAATTTGAAAGCACCTTTCACAATATTAGATTCAGTATGACACTGCCAGTGTTAAATATGGCATGTGTAATCTTTTAAAACATCCTTAAACATCCAATTCAATGACTTTTCAAGGACCTTAGAGCCCCAATTCCCTCAAATTCAAGGACCAAAGACAGCATAGTTTGAGACATGAATCAAGGTTGATTACTGTTACAACACTTAGAATTGTAATAATGAGAACTAGCAGGCTGGCTGCAGGAGACACACATGCAGACAGCAGCAGTTAAGTTAAAAAATATATAAGAAGCTTGCACCAAATATATAAATTCAAGCACTTTCAAGTGACCCATGTGTATTGATGTCTATTTTCAAAAACGTTGAAGGCCATGATATTTTCCCCCTCAAATTAACAAACTTTCAAGGACTTTCAACTTTGATGCCTCCTGCCACAAAATAGGTAACAGCTTAATTTGCAAGAGAAAAGCAATAGCATTTTCTTTGATTTGTACTGAACAATGCAGCAGATTTCACATTATATCAAACCTGGTGCACACTATATAAACACTTATGGGGAGCATCAATCTTCTTTGCACCGGTCTAGTTTATTTACTACTAATACTAATGTCAAAAGACAAATTCATTTTTAATGATGTATTGACAGTAAAATGCTATACATGGCACCAAGACCATATATTCATATCCAAAATCTGCATGCCTGCTGTCACAAGCAGGAGTTTCTATTTTAATACCAATCAAATCACAGGCGCCTGCCTCTGATGGCGCCCTGCATGTGTATGGATTTATCCATCCCATTGTCACTGGAACAGCTTGGCAGAAATAGTGGTCTACCAGTGATCCAATTTTGTGGTTGTGTGTGTTAACCAGAAGAATGGGTAATGGGCTGAGTGTGGAAATGACCGGTGCACCCTGGTAATGAATCTGCATGTGTGTGTGTGCGCGCACGTGCGCGCACGTGCGTGACTGCGTGCGTGCGCATGTGCGTGTGTGTGTGTGTGTGTGTGTGTGTGTGTGTGTAGCTAAAGGCCAAAGCACATCTGGATGAGAATTAGGGTGAATGAGGTGATAAATCAATGATGTACCCCTCGTGTCCGTGATGCTCCAGTCACTGAGCATGAAGGGCAGCAGAACAGTGGAGGCAAAAGGCTGCTCGGCCGCTTGATATATTTGATATATATACGGATCTCCATTTAGACCTCAATAAGGACCTCTGCTTAAAGGATAATTCAGGTTTATTACAACTTGGGTCTTATTTATACTGTTTTGTCCACTTTTGATAATAATAATAATTATAATAATAACATTGTACTCCACTACCACGTCAATTGCTGAGCTCTGGGAACACGGCAACATTGCTACAACAAAGAAACACAAGCAGGCAGATCACACTTTCCGTTTCGCTTTTTAAAGGGGACCTATTATATTTTTCCTTATTTTCTACTGTCGGCTCAAGCGGATGTCAACTTGTGCCAGATTTCTTTCCATGGTCATCTGCTCCAGGCATGTTACTGCAGTGTTGAAATTACATACACTGCTACATATGTAGCTACATGCTAATGTCAAGGAAAGCTGTAATCTTGGTTGCAGATGTTGTTAATTTCTCCCCGATTTCAGATCAGATTCCTGCTGGAACACATCCGGTTGAGTAGTTTTTGGTTTAGGAAATGTATGGGTGATTTATTCACGGTAGAAAGTGCTGCTATACTCCGTTATAGTCATTCCCCACAATGACCGACGGTAGAGACGGAAACGCTGACCAATCAGAGCAATCTGGGCTTTTTCAGGAGGGAGGCTTAAAGAGACAGGTGCAGCAGCCATAGGCAGTATGAGAATATAATGTGGTTTTTGAATATTAAAGTATGTAATCATGTTCTAGTGGGAACCCAAAACACAAGTATGAACCTGAAAATGAGCATATTTGATCTGAACTCTTTGAAATAAAGTGGTTAAGAGAGCAATGTCACTACTTTCCAGATCTCAGCAATTACTTGCCATAGCCAGTTGAAATGATGGCCAAAAAAAACTTGTAATAAACAGGAATTATCCTTTAGGTGAAGGCCTGTATAAAGCTCTGTAACTATACTCTGACAAAAATAAAAATAGGATTTGCGCCACTTTTGGCAAAACAACTCAGATGTCAAAAAGGCTGATGGGAGCAGGGTCAATTGGCCCGCTGCTGGCTAGCTGCCTTTTGCGGCAGATTGGTGAAGTTGTCAGGCCGGTGTTTGGCTGTGGGCAAGCTAGCTGTGTTTTTTTCTTTTCAGCACTGTGTTTTGTGTAGATGCTTTCCGGCAGACCAGTGTAGCTTGTGTGTGTGTGCAGCAGTTCAAAGTGAGGGGGGGATGAATAATGAATGAAAGCCAAGGAGGAGGCTTTAAGGCGTTAAAGTGGAACACTTGGTGGAGTGCTTTCAGAGGTATCACACAGGGGGAAAGGCTTTGCTCAGCAATACCTGACAGTAGATTGTTAGCTTAGCTCTCCCGTGCCATTCTACAACCAATTTAACATGGCTAATGGCATCAAAAATATCCCTGAAATACAGATGCACTGAATGGACAGATGCTTTTATAATATAGTCAGATTAAGCATCCATTTGAGAGTGCTAACGCTCAAGTGTACTTACTGTAATGTGCTGTTTTTTCCCCTTACTCAGCATGATCTGCCATGGGAGTTAAATCAGCCGTGTACTACATACAGTAAATGTGTATTAAAATGTGTGCATGTGCATATATGCATGTATCGTGTAGCAGCCTCACCTCTCTGAGCATGGGGTCATTGATGGAGCTGAGGTTGACTGCACCTTCGTAGGTCAGATAATAGAAAACATTGAGGGCTCTGGTGGCTTCGGGTCCCTGCTGCTTGTAGCCAAAGATCAGATCGATCCACTGGTGGAGCTGACAGGACACAAACTCGCTCTCTAGAGCCTGTAAATGAAGGAAAGGACAGAGGATTATTGTGAATGTCGACAGATGCAGAACATTTAGACACCATACTATAAGTATGTTCCTCGTCCCCATTACTGAACAGCAGTTATCACTAATGCCCCTCAAAGATGAATTCCTCAGAGAAGGGAGAATATCCTTCTAATTGTTCCTGTGACACAGTCTGCCAATGATTTCTATAATGAGCAAAAAGCAGAGTAAATCCATATCTGATCATAAGGGAACATCAAAACATTAGAGAACTCTTGTAGTTCATTAGGGAGCCATTTCCGCCTCTGTCTTTGTTCTTTTCTCTGCTGGTTGTGGGCGGATAAGAGCACCGTGTTGCTCTTCTGCAGACGTCTCGCCATAACGCTGAGATACAAGCCGTTTTCTCTCCTCATTAGCCGGCAAAGGAGGGAAAAAACATTTATGGTTTCCTCATAAAAACAGGCAATTGTGTTAATTTGTGTAAAGCTGTCGCCTCACAAAAGCCCTCTAAACACGACCAAATTAGAATGAGGCAGCCCTTGATTGTCATTGCTGCCTTGTGTCACATTAATTTGTGACAAAACATTAGCCTGTGCTACACTTAAATGGCAATTTATATCATTTAAATTTTTACTGCAGAGACCAACGCATCCCTCACTTAAATGTGACTTTCTGACAGCTCATTCTGCATCTAATTCTTCTCGACTCTCTTAATTACAACTTTCAATCAGGGAGGAAACCCCGGGTATAAAGAGGAGACCGTGTGCGGTTGAGGTATGATGATGTTTTTACTGCAACTTGAGTACGGACTCAATTTTTGATACCGTTGCAAATTCCATAATTGGAAATGATGAGAAGCTTAATATACAAGTTGTGGATAATACAAAAAAAGAATCATAACATTGGTTCCTAGAAAGAATAAAACCTCAGCAGAAAAAGAAAAAAAAAGGTTTTCAGGTTCAATGTGTAGAAAAATACAAACATACTAACTAGGGCTGAGTTTAAACATCAATAATATATATATATACACATATATATATATACACATATATATATATATATATATATATATATATATGTATCACCTATAAGGCTCAATCACAAAGTTCCAAAAACTGGCATTGAATCTCTGGTCAGACTGAAAATCCAGTTTACTTATGCTTTCATGACATAGTTCGTAAAATAAATAAAACATTTGCCAGCTTTAAATATTTTTACTCAGGCAAAGTTCCTGTACATTTGCTTGTGTTTAAGTTAAGTTTGGAGGATTACAGAAATCGGTACAGAGAGTCGGGTATTTCATCGGCACATTTCACGCAAAAGTCTGATATTACTGTAACAGGGAAGTCTGCTTCATACCTTTTTTTGTCCTAGATATAGAACTAATTGGTGTATACTGTAAGTTTATGGTTATTACACACATTGGTATTTTGGACAATGCCCCACTTATATACAATCACTGCTCTGAGAGCTGTAGAGTTGACAAAATTAGCAGATGGAGAGAGATCGGTCTATTCTTTTCCCCTTTGTGTGACTCACTTGACAGCATTTCCTGTGAAGGCCTGAACTATGGGGTAACGCTAAAACCAAACTAAGCAACCCTTTAGTATTAAGATAAAACAGAACACCCCTAGAGTCTAAGATACTCTAGACTCCATGTCTATCTGTCCCTCTGGCAACCGCATATCCAGAGTGTGAAGTGTGTTTAAAGGCTTGTGTCATAAGACAATCATTTTTATTAATGTCACATTATAAGCCAGGGAGACCCTCTTTATTCAAACTCATTTTAATAGCAGGCAGAGTGGGGTTCAATGCGCTGGGATTGACCTTTAATGGGCCCTGCTCCCCTGTTTCTACAACTAAAGCTGGGCCTGATGGGCATTTAATGTGCACTGCAATCTACTGTCAATCAGCATGGAGAAACAAAGAGCAGCCATGTTATTGCAGCTCCATCTCAAGAGGCCTGCCTTTATGGAAATCACTCGCATGTACCATTTGGAGAGGGAGAGAGAGAATAAGTGTGTGTGTGCTGTGTTGGCATTGTAAGTAAGTGCATCGCTGTGTGTTATTGTATTTGTTTGGTCTGTCACCGTCTGTCTGACAAAAGGCTCAGCAGTACTCTGTGTGACTGCAGTCTAGATGTAGGAATTTAACCTCAGCGGATCTCAGAGATTCAAAGAATATCTGCCTCCGCCTGTGGGGATAGATACAGTAAACTGCCTTGATCGTGCTTCTTCAAAGCTCTTTCAAAAAGTCTGCAGTGTTTTATGTCACCACTCAGACAACAATCCGGTCGGGATGCAAGTAAAGTGAGAGCTATATTCTGACCCTTTGACTAGACTTGGGATTTCACATTTGCAGCGCGTGCTTCAGCAATAATCACAGAGAGTAAACATCTCGAGTTTGGTTACACAATATTAAAGAGTAAATCTTGTCTACATTTTTCATATTGTCAACAAATCCCATGAAAACACCAATGTGAATTTGCACATATTTACACTCCCACTCTACCCCATTACATTTAATAAATAAATGTAAAACGTCAATAAATGCTCACGGGCCGGGGAAACTACGGCGAGCACAAACCTAGCTTAGTAAAGAGGAGCGCCACTGAGGCATTTTCAAAAACAACCATGATGGCTGCAGATGATGGAGATTTTGTTTGAAGTATTATTTCCAAATTCTGATGACAAAAACGGCAAGACTCGTTCACAAACATATTGATACTACACCATCAGAGCTCATCTTTGCCAGCTGTAGTCTGTTTACATTTGTCTGTTGCTTAGCGCTACGTCACGTTTCGTTGCTCTGACTGGTTGCAGATCTATGTAGGCATTTTGGTCAAAAATCAAAAAAATTAATTGAGAGGTTCCTGACTAACTCGCATTTCAGGCTACCACACTATACAGTACTACATTTGCAAATACAGACAACAGCAATTTAGTAATGAAATTTTCAATTATACACTTGTGAGTGATAAAACCAACAGCAACATCAAATTGTCCATTTAGATCTAGAAGACTGCATGTGAGGAATGTGTGCTACTTGATGGACAAGCAGAAAGCAAAGTACAGAAATCAGGCATGTTCCGACAACCCATTAACAATGTTCCAGGTGAGCAGGTGTGGAAACGTCCACACTGTGGAAATAGTGTGGCAGAAGGTTGGGGCAGATAGCAGATTCCTGAGGTGGGATCTGGTGCCACTGCAGGAGAACCAGGCAGGATTATTGATGGGCCAATTAGCAGCCAGTGTGTGTGTCATCCCCGTCCACAGGGGACTCTCTGATAATTAATGAATAATTTAGCATGCCTTTATGTAAATGCTGATAGGGGGTAGAAGTCGCTGGAATCCCACATTTCTATTGTTAAGGATTTGACAAAGTACACCTTTGAAGCATAGGGGGGTCCCCTTTGTTGTGTGCTGTGACTTGTTTCCAATGGCAACAACAATTTGGAATATTCTCCTATGTAAGAAAATGTAATCATTTACTTTAATCTTTTTTTTTTTTGCCCTTCAAAGCACCCGCGTATTCAAGTGGATATCTTTTTGAATGTAATGCTTATTTTGCTGGCCTGCCACTTTGCAGGGCTATGATAATGAACATGCCTTTTCTGTGTGTAAGTCTCAGATTACTTTAATTCTTTCTTTTGTGAAACATCTGTAGCTGGAGTGTGAATTTAAAGTCTAAAAAACCCCCACAAAAACACTCAAAGAATGACAGTTTGACTATGTGTCTGTCAATCTGTTACTCTTTAGAGGGAGATATACTCTAGACTGAGGACTTAAAGACATGCTATCCTTATTTGAGACATCAGACTGGAGACACCAAATGATTGCAATTAACCAGCTGGTGGACATTAAACCAGGATTACTCAGGAGTCCTGAGGAGAAAACAGAGAACGTCTGATGTCGACTCAGTGGCTACTCTACACTGCCTCGCCTTGGAATGCTTTTTCTGCTCGCAAGTGGGTGCGATTTATTTCTATCCCTTTTTTTCTTTTAACCTCACTTTGGACTTCTTTTAGTGATTTCTTTGCTCGAAAGTAAAAGTGTCAGTCCATGCTAAAGGTCTGCAGGAGTTGCACCGGGCCCATCAGTGAAGTTTCTGTGCCTCACTGTGGTTTGCGGTTAGCTTTATGGTCTGGATTGAGCTGGATTTCACTTCGGTTTTAACGAGGTGACACTGAATGCTCTCCTCCTTCCCTCATTGGCCCTAAAAAACCCTTTTAAGGGACTTATGGAGAGCTGTCTGTAAGGATGTTAAAATGTCACTTAACAAATCAATCCACTCATTTGCATGCCAACAGTGATGCGAGTGTACGTGCATGTGGCCGAGCGCGTGTGTCACTGATGGTGTGGGTGTGTAATCGAATGCACATGTTGTATGCAGACGAGTGTCAGCGGCATACTGTTTTCTTTTGTATCGATTACGGATGAATAAAGCAAACACTTGTCAGGTCTGTATATATACTGAAACGACTGTTTAAGAACAAGCTGATCAAAACATCCTGAAAACCTCATTCAGTGCATGTGTGTGTGCGTGCGTGTGTGCGTGTGCGTGTGCACGTGTGTGCGTGACAGTGAAACATCTTGCATTTTCACATAAAACAAAATGATGCTGCTAGACCACAGAATCAGCTGTTTAAGTTTTGTGTAGTCACATTGTATTCTTATTGTGCATTTTATTAAATATTATTATTAAATCCCAAGTACACCAAACATCATCATCCTCAGCGGAAGCTAGTCTATTCTTCTCAGTACAAGTTTATTATCTCTTATTTCCATTCTCTTTCCTTCCTCCAAGTTCAACATCCCGCTTTCATTTTCCCTTTTACTTATTCTCTCACTCGAAGTGCTACTCCCTTTTTTTCCCCTCCTGCTCTTTCTTCCAGTCATCTGATCCTTTGGATCAACTCCTCTGGAGTTGCCTTGCCCTGAGGTTGACAAGCACTCTGATTAAAGGGCTTATTAGCTCGCTGTAAATGAGAAGCCGATTGTCATTTTGAAGCAGGCAGAGGAAGCCTGTTGCCAGCCAGGGGAGAGGGGGCCCCCCAACATGGAAGAGGAAAGAAAAAAAAAAAAGCAACGGGTGACGTAAGGAATGAGAGCCTCGGAGCAGCCGCATAGCTAACAAACCATTTCCTTTATTCCCATATTCACACACACCGAGAGAACCCCAGATGGGTTGTGTGCGTTACTTCAGTCCCCCCCCTCCTTCCTGCTCTACTAATTAGATAGGTCACAACTGTGAGAGTTCTGGCTACGGGTCAACGGAGGCACTCGCTGGCAAGTGGAACCTGAAACTCTAACCCTAACTCTCTCTCTCCCACTCACTCCTCCTGTCCCTCTTATTATCCCTCACACACTTGAAAAGCAAGAATATCATGTTATGGGGTGAAAAGAAGCAGAATGAGCAGTGATTGGGAAAGTATCTCCCCAAAACAAACATGTCATGGTGGATTTGGTCTTAGTCAGACAAATGGCGTAGTGTAGACTGCGAAAGTGGTCCAATTTACAGCACAGACAATGGAGTAAACAATACTGATTGAGAAGTAAATGGATGGTGCTGACTCAAACTCAGGAAGCAGTAATGCTGTGGTTGTTCTTCTCCTTTTTGTTTTTAGTTAATGCTTGATGATGACAAACAATATGATGCAGCACAACAAATAATAATCTGTAACAGTGGAAATTTCGTTTAAAAAAAGTTGGGTTTTTTTGGGGTTTTTTTTAAATATCTCGACTGGCAAGAATCAAAACAAAACAACTTCAAAACTGTTATTTCTAGGCCTGTCTCGATAACTAATTTTGTTGGACAATATATTTATAAAAATAATTGCAATAAACAACATTATTTTAAGATTATTTTATCCCACTGATATAATGATAATATAATAGCATAATGATGCAAGTACACCCTTTCAAAGAGCACTGAACTTTTAATTCTTAAAAATATTCAGACATTGGAATTGGAATGTGAAAAATATTAAAATATCCTAAATAAATAAAACTCTCACCATAGTTTTTTTCTGTTCAGTTAGCTTAGCTGCTGTGAAAAAAATGCTTAGGCGCCACGCCCATGTCTTTATAACGGTAGGGAAAACCCTGCTGTTTATTCTGGTATCACGGTGGCTAAAATGTTGGTGACATTCTGATATTAACAAACACGCATGTAAACACAACAGGGAATACGATATGATATGTGGAGATGACCTTGATAATTTTTGCTGACCTCGATAAGTCGATACTGTAATTATCGTGACAGGCTTAGCTATTTCACAACTGTGTACTATAATCTCAACAGCAGCTAACAAGCACCTGCAGAGAATCTAACCATCTGTCCGCCTCCATACAGAGAGGCTAACAAGCTAGCAAATACATCACCAGTTCTATAAGACACGTCGACAATAGGATGAAGTGAGCAAAAGCTAAGTCAACAGTCAGAGCTGATTAAACACAGGGCCGCTGCCGAAGGCTTCGGAGCGTGCTGAATGAGGGAATATTTGGATAGCTGTTGAGAGGAGCATTGTTGTCTCAGATGATTATAGAGTCTGTAGTCTGGAGGACTGGACGGTCTCTCCGTCTGTCTGAAGGTGTGGAGGCCTCTCAACAGAGTGGAGATGATTAGGATGAATGACTCAACTGATCAGCTCGAGTGTAGTTAGCCTTCAAGGAGAGGTTATGAGGGTGTTGGATTATGTGGAGCTGCCGCTTGTTAGAGTGTGTTTCTCTGTGTATGTGTGGAACAAAAGGATGTATATCTGATGCTTAAAGGGCAAATGCATCCCAAACAAATAAGCACTATTATATAACAACAATGAGATAACATAAATGCAGATTTTTTTTTGGTCTTACATTACAGTAAACTGAATATTTCTGGAGTTTTGGACTGATCATCAAACATAAGACATTTGATGGCGTCACCTTGTACTATATTATGATGGGTATTTTTCACTGATGTCTTATATACCAGAAATTATTGATCAATTAATAATAAAAAACTCAGCAGATTAATTCATAATTAAATAATTGTTAGTTGCAGCCCTAGTAACATCATTAATATCACAAATTATAGTTTGTGAATTTAAAGACAAATATGGGGCTGGGCAATAGCTCAATATAATCATGTACCATCTTTCTGAATCATATTGTGATCATGTGATTATATGATCATACCATGTTATCATTGTACAAAAGTATGTCCACATTTATAAACAATCTGTAACAAAGTTTTTGTTTCAAACATACTGAAGAGTTTAATCTCATGTAATGGACAGTGGAAGTTGTTGTATTGCTTTCCCTTTCAGATTATATTTTTTTATTTTGCATACATCTGTTATACTCTGATATCAGATATCCAGTGACTGGCTGGTTCTTTAGGTAGCTTGTGCAGAACTGAACTTGGAAAGACTGCTTTTAGTATTAGTGCAGCAGACTCATGGAACCATAAACCTGAACACTTTTATATTGCTTTGATGCTGCAGGGACTTTACTTAATAACCATCCACTAACAGCCTGTAACTGTTTTAACTGATTGTATTTCTATTTTTACTGGTTTGTTACTGATTGTTTATTTGATGTCTTTGTTCATGCTCGGCATGATTGAAAATGTCTGTTTCTCCCTCAATTATTTCCCTGAGTCTAAAATAAAGGTTTGAAAAATATGATATCAGAAAACATTCTAACAAATACAGTGATAATGATTTCTACCATGTTGCTTAGCCAACTCTTTTGATAGTAGGTTATACATTGTGCATTTGTGTGTGCATAATGCGTGTTGTGTCTGCTTGCAAAAAATATACAAATATAAAATAATTGTTGCCGTTAATGCTCGACTAAACACATTAGGTTGGGACCTGGTAGAGGGCAAAGAAAACAGTTTAAATATAGCAAAGATGACGACACAGATGTTCAGTGCTGGAGTGAAGGAGTGTGAAAACAGACCAATACTACAAAAAAACAGCACCTCAGTAGACTTTGGCAGAAGTAAAACGAGATAGTGGAGGAGTGCAGGAAAAGGGAGAAGGACAACATTAGTGAGTGAGTATGTCAGCGGCAGTAGATCATCTAATTTCTCAGGCTCTCATCGGCCTCCTCCATTACGTCATTGAAGAGGAGGACGAAGAAGAGGAGGGGGAGGCAGAGAAGAAGGGGGGACAGCTCGTAAAACACTGAGCACACAGTAAACATGTCTGCCCGTATGCATGACAATACCCCTACAGTGAGCGCTGCCTGACATTAGCCAGATAACCCCCCTCTACCCCACGTGCTCTTTCCCATCCAACAACAAGGCTTTCGGAGGAGACACCGGGGGAATAGATTAGCGCTCGGCTAACATGGTAAACTGTGTTCTGTTACATGAGGCCGTACTGAGCTAGACGACGTGAAGATTTTCACTCACTCAGTCATTCACAAGTGCGTAAGTACAGTATATCTTAGTGGTTAGAGACGGGTCCTCGCAGTGGTTTACCTCAGCTCACACATGAATTCCCATGGGGTTCCTGTGAGGATAAGATGTGGAGGCTGGTGGGAACGGCATTATGTGCGCCCCAGCACGGCTGTCTGATCACAGAGTGTGCAGTGCGGATGAGAGGTGAATGTAAACAGCAGTGATCTTTGACTTTGTGTAGCCGGTGGTCTCAGCTGGGGAGCGATCATGTCTTGTGGGAAAAAAAACAGGGCTGCTCGATTATGGAAAAATCATAATCCCGATTATTCAACATGATTGCTCATTGACTTTGGAAACATGCATTTATTGAACTTTAAAAAAAAAAAACGTTGTATGTATGTGTATATGTATATGTATGTGTATATATATATATATATATATATATATATACAACTTTGTATACATATATTCCATATATAATAATGATAATAAATAAAAAAATAAATTACATCAAATATGTTTTAGTTCACTGGCAAAACCTACTGAAAACGTCTTAACATATATTTAATTTTTTGGTAAACTATATTCAACATACTCCAGTCAGTAACTGAATGAAAACTGATGAAAGCACCGCTGGTTAGGAAAGGGGCTACGCTGGATTTGTAACACAAGACAAAACAAGAGCATCATTGTGAAATGATGACAATAATCATTTATCTTGTTTTCATAATCATTGGAAGTTAAATCAAAATAATTAAAAAAATAAAATGTAATAAGTCCTAAAAAAGAAGTGGGAGCTCTCCCTCAGATTTCATACAAACAGCCACTGGACAATCTCAACACACAATATCTTAAAATGTTTTGAGCTACAATCCTCAGATGGCAAATAGCACCCAAAATACTCTCTTTGCTCTTACTTGATCAGAAACTGGTAGGATAATGGTCTTGTCTGCCATGATGACATAGTTTCTGTAAGTGTGAATGGCTGTCAGCATATAAAACTGACAGACTTCAAAAAAGGCCTTTCAAAGACGCTGATAGTGTGGGTATATGGGTTTGGGGGGGATAAAGGTGATTTGGCTCATATTAATATGACATGTGTCTGTTAGCGCTGAGCAGGAGATGTTTACCTCTGTAGGCGAGATTACTGTGGGGTGACCACATTAACAGCTGTAAGATCAAATGTGAGGCTCCGTGAAACAGATCGCCATCATAGTTCAAAGTGAAAATTAGCAGAATGAATTCACAGAAAACTTCAGTTTAAAGCTGCAGCTACACCACAAAAACCAACACATAGCCCTGATATACGAATAGCTAACAAACAATTGCCTAAAACATTCTACAAACATGGGATGTGTTCCTTGTTTGGCTACCTGTCAAACTGCTGATTTTTCCCAGTTTGGTCCACCAAGTCAGGAGAAATGTACCTGGGTCTGACTCTGTCTTTTTAGATTTTTAGATGTAAACAAGTTACTTGTTAAGGAGGTTGAACATCACATCTCTACCATTTCTTTCTGAGCATTTTGAACACAGCAGCTCGTGTTACTGTGTTTGCTAAAAAATGGCTGCTCACAATTCCATGATTTTACATTTTAGGGGTGGGGTTCGACCACTACTGGAATTCAAAAATATACTTGTGAAGTAAAACAGAGCAGAAAGTCACTGAGAGCTGCTGAGACGGATACAAGTTGAGAGTTGATTCTCAGTAGGAGCGGTGGTGATAACCGTTTGACATTACAGGAAATATTTGAGTCACTGTTTATTCAATGAGTCATTTGATTCAATGATGATTGAATGTTAACATAAAAAGTGACATTAGAGCATATAATAATAATAGAGCATTGCATTACATTTGAGTTTCAGAATTACATCTGACCAAACAATGACTTCATAAAAGTGTGCATGTGTCCTGCAGTGGACCAGGCTCCGTCTTGTAAAATGATCATTATGGTCAGATTAAATAGTTTCGTAGCTCCAGAATATGGACTTATGAGTTAGTCACAAAGGTTACTGACTGATTGCCAAATCGTTGTTTAGTGAAATGGGTTTACATTTGTACATCAAGTCATCGGATCCTTTTCCAAGGAAGTCAGGTGACGTAGTATAAAGAGCGACAAAGTTCGGGTGGACGTGTCCAACAAACAGGACTTTCACCCAGGAGACTGCTGTTTGTGTCCCATGTGAAACCAAAAGTCAACGTTAACTCACGTACTTCATTTACGTAACAAACATACATATTTTAACCTAAACATGATCTTTTCCTCATCTTAACCAAGTAGTTTTGTTGCCTAAGCATAAGTTTTGTTTGAATTCACAATGTTAACCACGTGTTTTAAACTGCGACTGTAGTGAATTGTCATAGTTTGACGTGTAAAAGTGACATCAAGAAGCGTCTGTATGTGACGAGTCGGGAATGAGAACGGGATGTTTAATGACATGTGAAAAGCCTAATATGTGTAGACATGACATGTGAAATGTCCTTAAAAGGTACATGCTATCTTTACTTTTAACCTGGGGATAAAAATTTATTTTATTTGAAAATAAAATGACATGTTAAATAATGTATTTTAAGTATTTCACAACACAAATACAAGCTCTTTTTCTCTGTCCAGCAAAAGGGGCTAAAATATAAACAAATAAACTATAATGAGGTAATATAATTTATGTACAGTATTGCAAATTAATAAACTGAAAGTAAACAGAATGTAAAACGAGTTTGCCAACTCATTTCAACTTTTGACGCACTCTAAGCCCCTAAAAAATGTGATCCCCCAGTATAATAATAATAATAATAATAATAATAATCTTCGTGCCAGGAGCCGTTGGCCCTCGTGCTCGGGCCCCAATGAATG
>JAOVVB010050023.1:0-14741 GCA_028570985.1 Heterobranchus longifilis
CGGTCATCTGTCTGGAAATAACAGACCTCGGAATGTGGTGACTGACCAATCAGAATGCAGTATTCAACAAGGCCGTGATATCTGCATACAGAATCTGTAGGCAACGGGGCAAGATCTGGGTAACAGAAGCACGCTGGTTTCCGTTTCTAGGCCAACCAATCACATTACAGTGTGATCTGGTTTCATGCAGGTAAACGGTCCATGTGGAGAGCAAAAGAGGCAGAACTCATTGGCCGAAATGCTATCTCGGAACCCATTGACTATTGTCTGTTGACGATTTTGCTTTTTATTCACTTTTTGTTATTATTATTTATCTGCATTCATATGTATATCTGTTTATAGAGACATCGTCTCTCAACTCAATCTCCATTCTCCCATCTGAAATTGCTAATCAGACTGTAAACAATGATCTTCACACGGAAGAGGAAGTCTTGGCACGGATATCTATTAGCTACACCAGGAAGCCCGAAATATTGCCCGTTGCCCCCAGAGGCTAAATCGCCAGCATACTGATATCTGATGGGTTCTGAGATTGGGTATTTGGATATATGTGCAAATTTGCGTGCTCTGACCAGCCCTGTAGTTTTAGCTTTTGATTGAATTGCTGCCTGACATTTAGACATGTTTGTGTCACATTGACACATTGTAGGGAGCATGTGTGCAGTTACTGTGGATTAATTTAACTTGGTTGGTAATCCTGCCTTGCTGATGTGATGCAGATGTTTCCGTTATGGCCTCAGCAAAGACACAAATCAGGATACTGACATGCATTGGCCTGATTACACTATGATCAACACTGACTTGAGAAATTCATATACTTTGTTTTTGACATTTTGAGTGCGACTGAGTGAGGTGTTTGGTGGGGGAAATGCTGCATATCACTTAATGTATTATTTGTAGTTGCTAAAATAATTTTTCATTACTTCATTTCATCTGTAAATTTATATAAATGTAAGGTCAAAAAAGACCCAAAGACAATCTTTGTACCATGATGGTTCACATGTAAGCAGCTTTTCTAGAGATTCAGAGTGTCGTCTATTTTGTGCTTGTTGCGCCCAGGCGGACTGTCCTCAGTCTGCGCCGATGTCCGCAACTCGACTCATCTTGAAGCACGGACCCACAATGACAAAATGCACAATGACTATGACCATTAACATCTACATAATATGTTCATGATTTAACTGTTTACAACAGCACAAACATAGATCTAGCCTCTTAATTTTGCTCCCAAACTGCACCAAATTGATGCATTTAACTTGAAAATATTCAAAACGTTCTTCTGGGGGAGCATACCCTGGACCCTCCTCGAGGATCTGAGGTCCACCCACCACAGTCTCACTCAATTCTGTGGGAATACAAATGCATATTTGTGAGAACAGTGATAGAGCTGAGAAATGTTTTTAGAATGAGCTATAAGGACCAAGCAATGCAATATGTATTCTAAAGTGTTTATTTGATATTTTGATAGTTATCAAATAGGCTCAATAATCTAAGACATCTTATGTTTCAGAGTCTGAAATTGATCTGTCTACAGAAAGATGCCCTAATGTGGGGGCCTCCTCTGCAACTTGTTTTACAAATTACAAATTGTATGACTGTGAAAACAAAATTCAGTAAGAAGATTTTTTTTGTTTGCTTTAATCCCTGAGCTCATAAATTGTGCATAAAAGCACGCTTAACCTCTGCTTCTAGTATTAAACCCTTTAGACCTTTTATGCATAATTTGGACACTAAAACAAGATCAACCTTGGTTTTTGTAGTGAAATTTGCATGTGTATATTTGCACATGCATTGCTCATAAAGACCAAGTTTAACCTTGGTTTCAGAAATAATACTTTTATTCATAAACAGCACATAAAAAAGTAATTTGCCATTAAGTTGTTCTAGCTAGTTTCCCTTTTATGTGACTTTTCTTTATAAATGTTTTTTGGAAAGCACCCACTCTCTTGACATTTGGTGTGCCATGTTGCGAAGGACTTGTGTTCTCAGGAGTTATTAAATCTGTGTACAAACAGTATAACTTCCCCCTCCACCAGCAGCTTTCCATTCACTGTATCTCAAAGTAAGAAAGACATCTTTCCATCTGCTGATCACCTGAAGCGACTCACCGAAGAGTGACAGCACCCCGCAGGCGATCCATACTATCAGGGACATTCCTATACTGCCCGAGTGCTTCAGGATGCCCTTTGGAGAGATGAAGATCCCGGCTCCGATGATGGTGCCGATGATGATGGAGATCCCTCGGAGCAGGGTCACCTTCTTCCCCAGTCCCACCTTCCTGTCGTCCCCGTCCTGCAGTTTCCCACCAGGATCTGATGGAGTCCCATTCTGGGAAGCTTGTCCACTTGCTGCGACTTGTCCATCTTTTTGAGTAGATGCAGACCTTTTGGTCATTTTTAAACACTGCCTAACCACACACAGTCTCTCTCTTTTTGTTTTAAATGGACTCCCAAGTGTATTTCACCTGGGATCTGTCCCTGTGGTCTAGCCTGTGTGACTACTGCAAAGTTATACAACTAAATTCCAGGAGTAGAGACCTCCTCTCTCTCTCTCTCTCTCTCTCTCTCTCTCTCTCTCTCTCTCTCATTGTTATTCATGCTCTGCTCACTAATCTCTCACCGTACAGCCCTGGAGACCTGCCCTTCACCTCTCTGACTTTAAACTTCTTTTCTCTTGTTTCTTTGGTCTGTATGTCTCACCCTTCTGATTTTCTCTAGTCTCCTCCCTCCCTCTCACTGTTTCTGACTTATTTCTAAAACCTCCTCTAAAACCATCAGTGGCTCACTGCGGTGAGGTGTGCTCCTTTAGTGCAAGGTAATCATGACACAGCAAAGAGGGTTTCACTCTTGATAAAGAAAGTCACCTCACCCACTTCTGAGTCTCCTTTCCTGGTGAAATTCAACATCTTGGAAATCCAGTTTTAGCCCTGGCTGAGATTTAGTCATTCTGTCCTGGGACAGTTTCGTCCATGACAATGGGTAGAACAAGCTGGCACTTAAACAAGGTTTCTCACAGACTGTTTGCATTGTGGTGGGGTGTGGTACGGCATGTTAAAAGCAACTGAAACCAGGAAAGAGTTGGCAAACCCTCCAGTGTTGATTGACTTGGGACAGATCCAATTCAGCCACACACACTTACATTGTGTGAGAGATTGTGTGAGAGACGGCAGGCAGCGTTGCAGTGATCGATGCTCAAACTAGCTGAGCTAACTAACTAACTAAAACGTAGAAGCTTTACAAGGTATTTATTTAAAATTAAAACATTTTTTTAAATCTTTTTTATTACAACCTTTTATCCCCCTGGCATGTTTGTAATTGTAGACACTTACATAGTCATATTTACAGAAGATATTTACCTTTGTAACTTTGTAACTCGGCTTTTTCACCGTCTCACTGAAGTGCTTTAAGATCACACACTGTTTCTGACCACAGATCAGTCTGAAGAGTCCAGATTCCATCTCTAACAGAAGGCAGGGAAAACAAAACACTGTACTAGAGATGTAACGATATGAAAATTTTGTATCACGATTATAGCGACCAAAATTATCACGGTTATCAGTATTATCACGGTATTGTTAAAATGTGCTGAAAATGTTCAAAAACTACTGATATGTCACACTGAAATCATTTCACCAAGTTTTATATTTAAAAAAAAAAACACAAATACAATTAGCAGCACTATGCACTTTTTGTTTGCATAAACATTAAAATAATAACATGTATAAAGTAAACATAAAACCATATCAAATGTGCATTAACACTGGTATTTGAGTGTATTTGAGTATATGCAATGACCCCATGCACAATGTACATAAATACAAATGAGTCTTAAGATGGTGATAGTAATTGCAATGAGAACTGAATGAGATATCAAAAGTGCAGTAATCAAACACGGTTTTAATGATAACTAAAAATTGAGCACCATTACTAAACGTCTGGGGAATTTTACCGCTGTTCTCATGAAAACCGGTAACCGTTTCATCCCTACATCTGACACGGCTATCTCCTGTTGTGTGCCACAACATTCAGACCTGATACTTCATGTGAGAAAACGCCTGTGGTGTATTCTCTCTTTCCCTGTTGTAAATAACCCGAAAATGGAAATGCACACTAATAATCTCGATCTGTATTTAACATATTCTCTCTCTTTCTCTCGCTCTCTCAGTCCATCCGTTTTTGTGTGGAAGGAGGAGAGAGGAACTGCGTCATTGATTGGAGAAGGACGACGACCACGCTGTGAATTTTGGGGTTCACCATCACGAGCCTCAACGTTCAACTTTAGTGACATCATCAAAGCACGCCTTGCGGATCAGCAGCCACATCGGGGACAAGAGAGGATACTTTGTATTTAATATTTTCTCTTTGTCTCTCACCATCATCCGCCCCATTTTTTTCTCTGCGGAACTTGATATTTAGTAACACTGCTTCCTTTTTTCTACTAGTTAAGTAATTGGAGTCACTCACTCTCTAATCTCAGCCCCGTCTCTTATCGGACCTTCTTTTTTCAGGGGTTGTTTTATGAACTAGCCTCACCATGCTAGTGTGTTATCACAGGGCAGCACAGAGTGCCATACCAGTGGGGTGTGAAGGTGTGACTAAACAAGTAGCCTTCTTTATAAATGTGCTGATGTGGCGCTATAGTGGCCTGTATCCTCCTCCTTTCAGACTCAGCTTTCACACAGGGAGGGGGTGCGCAGTGGGAATAACTTTAAATAAACATTCAAACACAATACTATCTGACCGTGTCTTAGTGTTTGGTTCTTTATTGTGGAGGGTGGGGCTGGGCGATATAAAAAATGTCTAGCGTATATATTTATCTATATCGTTTCTATCGGGATGTGTAAAAAAAAACAGCGCCCAAACTGCATTGCGGCAATATTAATGTAATTTGGACGGCGCTTTACGTTCTGATCCTCGCACATGGGAGCGAACCATGGAGACGCTGTTTTGCTAACATGGAGAATCCAGAAATAGGCTTCACAGTGTAGTTATTTCATATAATAATACAAAACTATAGAATTTTTTTTTTTAATTGAATTGTCAGAAAACATTCTATATCGTGATATATATCCAGGCTTCATACGAGGTGCTTGAAGTGCTTGAATTTTGAGGGGAAAAAAATCAAGTATTGGAATACCTTGAAAATAACCCCTTTTTTAACAAAGTGCTTGAAATTCAATGAACCACATAAAGCTGTCTTATATAAATCACTTTTAATGAAATATCTTTGGACCGTCACTCAAAAAACAAACAACTTTAAGATGTCACCTGCAGCTTGAGGAAACTACTGGACATTTTGCAGAGTTTGCAATTAATCAGCATCAAAGATATTTGGTAGTTGCAGCCCTAGCAAGCATTTGAACTGCCACATAGACCAATTATCTGTTTACAAACATTGAGAATGCACGCGCACACCGGTTGCAAAACTAACTAGCAAGAACTATTTTACACGGGACGATTACGCTGTTTTATTTACAGATTTCAACTCTTCTTTCATTAAAAACGTTTTCTCGTGGAAGTGGATGACTTCCTGATTTCTTTCAAGGAGGGTGAAAAAGAAAAGTCACCACGTCAAATTGCATCCTATCATTGGGGTACAACACATCATGCAACTCCAGTTGTATGTGTCTTAACATGTCAAAGAGCGTGTCTCGGCGACCAGTGCATGTCTGTGTGACATGGTCTGATAAGGGGTCTATAGACAGGAGGTCATATATGCATGTCTGGGATAAATGTATGCATCTCGACCACATTTGTCATCTATATAACCAGTAAAATGTTTATATTTATGCTCCAATAACATGATCAAAAGAAAGCACCAATCACTTTACAACAATGGGTGACTTGCTCCTCTAAAATTGTGCTTTAACGTCTTGATAAAAACATTTTGCTGGATAGAAGTCAAGGTGGATGTTTGCGTATTTTCTGTTGACTAAACAACCATTGAAAAGACAACGTGCATGTACATATACTGCACAATACCCACTGCAAACCAGTTCATTTTTATTAGAGAGAAATCGCCGCTGTGGCCTTTAACGTTCCTGTTTGCGTACAGTACATGTAGTTAATGTAGTACACTGTGTGTGTGTGTCGACCAGCCTCGTCCCTCAGTCAGTTTGTCAGAAGACTTTGACGCTTTTCTGTCATTCGCTTCTCTGCAGTTTAGAATTTAAGATGAGTATAAACCTTTATTGTTTGGAACAAATCACATTTCATAAGCAGATTACTGTCTGAGCTGTGTTTCAGCTTGATGACACATTCCCCAGCTGCCACTAGAGGTCGCTGCATCTGAGGTCAAATTTCTTCCTGCTTCCATTATTTGTATCTTTCACCGCAGTTCAAAATATTTGTAAGTCAAGGTCTCTCACTGCTTCATACCTACTGTGTATTTTCTGTGGTCCTGAAAGATTTTATGCAGCCAAAATCATGGGGTTGTCTTTGTTGTTCTGGACAGCTGGCCTGTCATTAAGGTGAAAGTCTTCCTCCTACATTTATCAAGCCATCCCTACCGTGACTCACAAGTCATTTAATCTACTCGTGGAAAGTAAAATACATATAATCTCTTTTGTGTGGGATAAATAAACTGTTCTGAAGACTTTTGGCAGGAGATTTTTTGGCAGGTTTGCCCGACCAATGTCCATTCTTACAGTTCTGCTGTGCGTTTCATATTCAACATTTGCGTCACTGTTATCAAGACAAACTGCAGCACACAGGGGACAGGTCGTTCTTAATGTGCCAGCACCCTTTAGGTCCATTAGTTAATCCTTAATGGAAATGTGTTGTTCTAATCTATATTGACTCTATAGGCTGCAGAGATCTTTTACCTCATTAACCTAATGACCTAATGTGTGTACAGATGTTCACTGTCATGTCTGACAAGGTCAACTAGCAACTTATTTACAGAAGACATTATTTAACACGTAGCAACTTGATGTAAATGTACCTTCATAGTTACCGTCTGAGTCATGACTGAAATTTACGATGACTTCTATAATCTATAACAGGTTTTTTCCTTTGGATTAAAATAAATTATAAATCCGTTTTTGGATTTCACCATTGATGGAAGAAATACTTCACTGAAGTCAAAATAGAAATACCACAGTCTAAAAATACTCCATTACAACTAAAAGTCCTGAATTCAAAATGTTACTTGAGTAAAAGTACAGATGTCTTATCAGCAAAAATGTACTTAAAGTATCAAAAGTAAAAGTACTCATTAAGCAGACTGGCTAATTTCAGAGTGTTATTATATTATAGTTTTTATCACTAACGAATACATGTACGAGCATTTTAATGCTGTTGTCCGCCAATTTTAGATACTTTGTATACTACTGGGTAGATTAGTATTATAGTACTGCATCATATTATCAGTTTTTATCTTAATAAGTAACTATAAGTGTCAAATAAATGTAGTGGAGTAAAGAATGCAATATTTCCCTCTAGAACTGTAATGATTAGTCGATCGACAGAAAAACAATCACTATTTACTTTTACAATCAGTTCATCTTAATTTTTCATGCAAAAATGGCAGAAAGTTCTTTTGTCAGCCTCTCAGATATGGAGAGTTCCTGCTTTTCTGTGTTTTATATCGTATTAAACAGAATATTTCTAGGTTTTGGACAAAACAAGTCATTTAAAGACATCACTTTGGATTTTGAGAAACTGAGATGGACATTTTTTACTATTTTCTGACATTTTAGATCAAACGATTAATTGAGAAAATAATCAGCAGATTAATCTGTAATAAAGATAATCGTTAGTTGCCGCCCTATTTCCCTCTGAAAAGTATAGTGAAGTAGAAGTATAGAATGGAAATACTTAGTAAAATTATGTCAAAATTGTACTTAATTACAGTTGACACATGCAGAATATTAAACACAGCAGGATTGTGCTCAGGCACCGGAAAACAAAACATGTCGTCCCCTTTAATGAGTGGATGGGAGAAATGACCAAAAATAGCCAGTTATGAACAATTAATTTTTAGACTGAACAGCAGACAGGAGGTTTTTCTAAAGATATGGGGGCCCCTACTTGAATACAGTATCAAATGTCTGACAGTGTTACTGTGTGAAATATGTGACCATGAGGTGTGAGAGAAACCCGCACTTTGTTGTGCTGCTGTGATATGCTCTGATGATGGTGGTACATGAGTGGTAGCAATATGCATGTGTGCTCACCCTGTTTTTATTTCCTTATTTGTTTAAAAAAAAATATATTATTTGTTTGTTTTTAATGTCACTTTATTAGTTTTGTTGTTATTGTCCTCTGTCTAAGTTGTTTTGTTGTGTGATGTTTGAAACGTTTGAAATTCAATAAAAAGTGAATTACAAAAAAACAAAACAAAAAAAAACACAGCTTGATCTACTGAGCTGCCAGTGATTTATCCAAATATTAATCCACCTGGTCCTCTGTAAATCTGATAAACTTACTGTGGCATTGTCTAAGACTCTTTGCGTTCTGGGCAAAATGCATTCACTGAAATGTCTGACTGTTTTTTTAGCAACAGAATCTGTGTGGTCTCAACTTTCTGCAGGCTGCTGCTGAGCCGCCTGATGGTCGTTTTGATGTGGAGACAGCGGCCGCCCCGTCATTTTCCCATCAGCTCACAGATGTTATAAATACTCATTAGGAGACAGCCCTTCATTCAAACATGGGTGATGCCATGTTTAGACTGTTATGACTGACAAAATAAGTTCAGAAAAGAAGAGAGCATAATACACTGTTACCAGAAAAATAGAAACACCTGCAGAGTGTTAGGCAATTCAGTACAACAGCCCTGCAATAAATATCTCTTTACTCAATAATACAAAGTAGTGCTATTACTTATAAAGTTATTGGTGCTTTGACTCAACTTTATTTAGGCTGTACTTTATGGTGGTGTTTGACTGTATGACATTGAAAAGTGTTTTTAATATTTTGTACACCTCATTTACTACATGTATGGAAGAGAAAAATAAGAGAAATGTCTTAAAATCATACGCAACATCACAAAACTAGAGCCTCAAAAAAGTTCAACCTACTGACTCCCTGACACTTCAGTGGACAGTAGCTGTAGGGCTAAGAATAATACATTTAATATTTGGTTTTTTTGCACATCATAGTGCTTATTAGACATACTGAGGTCATGGGTCCCCCTAAACCCAAAAGAAGGTCTCTAAATTGTTTTATTCTTTTCTATTTTTTTTTCTCTGTTAACTGTTGAGTTATACTTGATCAGGAATACAATTCTGGGGGAGTAATGCCCCTCTATTATGTATTATTTTATTGGATCAAAAGTTGTCAAATGTAAACATACTCAAATCAAAATCTATAAAATACTATTTATGTGTAAGTATATGTGTATGGTTGCTAAAACCCACAAATTCACAAATGCATCATTAAATAAAAATGTCAGGGAGGCGTACATGACCTCAGTGATACAGAGGGAGGAAGAGAGGAAAATAAAAATACATGAAACGTGTCGACAATGAAAATACTCAAAAGCCAAAATGTTGACTTAATAGGCCTATGCCATAATTTTGATTTAGTATGTGGTTATGTTGACTTCTTTTCTCAGAATAACAACTTGGTGTCTTATAATATTGACTTAATATTTTATCATTTTAATTTAGCCTACCACCTCAGCATTTTGACTATTATATGATAATTATAAGTATCTAAGTAATCATTTTGACTTTCCATGAAAGCCCATTTCTGCAAAAAAAGAAAACAAAATAATACATGAAACATATTGAAAATGAAAATACTCACGTCCAAATCATAGGCTGATAATGTTGACTTAATATATCTAATATTGACTGAGTAGCCTACAGGCTATCATAATATTGATTTCATATCTCATGATGCTGTTGAATATCTGCCAATATGATTATAGGCTATTTAAGCATAGGCATAGGCTAATCATTTTGACTTACCATGAGTATTTTCTATTTGTATTAAGCATAACTTTTTATCTTTTTGTCCACCCTCTGGAGACCTTAGCCTACTTTAGGAACCACCAGTGCCATTGTGTGCTGCAGGTGGGTTTATGGTTTCAGAGCCTCAGGGGTGCAGGTTTGGTTTCAACATCAGATGAACCGGGGGCGTTGTATGGAATCGCATTGCATTCACAAAAGAAAAAAAAAATAGACATAATTACAGGAAAATATCTCATACATCTCATAATCAGTGGTGGAATATAATTAAGTACATTTACTCAAGTGCTGTACTTAAGTACAATTTTGAGGTATTTGTACTTTACTTGAGTATTTCCATTTTGTGCTACTTTACACTTCTACTCTAAATATTGCACTTTTTACTACACTACATTTATTGATTCAAAAACATTTCATGGTACTGGCTTCTCAAGGATTAGCTGCTTTTCCTTTTAATTATTTCAATCATTTTAATTTATTTTTATTTGGAGGTTTTGTTTGATAACTTTTTATTTACTAGTTACTTTGCAGATTTGGATCGTTAATACAAAATATACATCAACTAATAAATGATGATATATTGTTACACCCAGCAGTATAACATAATTGAAATTAATCCCACCTTTACCAGCTGCAGCATTAAAATGATGATCAGTGCATCAATACTTATAACTCAATAATATAATTTTTAATACATTACATTACATTATTCTGACATGAACCATTCTGCATAATGAGTACTTTTACTTTGGGTACTTTAAGTACATTTTGATGCTAATACTTTTGTACTTTTACTTAAGTAACATTTTGAATGCAGGACTTATACTTGTAACAGAGTATTTCTACACTGTGGTATTGATAATTATACTTAAGTAAAAGCTCTGAATACTTATTCCACCACTGCTCATAATTATGAGAAAATACCTTGTGATTACGAAATATCATAATTATAACATATTTTCTCATAAATCCTAAACTTTTGTAATTACGAAATAGTAACTCATAATTATGAGATAAGGTGTCTAATTGTTTTTCTTTTCTGAATGCAATGCACTTCCATAAATTTTGGTTAGGGGTTAGGTGCAAATAATACACATGTTCTAAATATTGAGGGGGACATGTCCCCTGCGCCCAGGCAGCATGTGTAGTGTGTGTAGAAGAGTAGATGGCTGGATGGTTTCCCAAACATCGCGAGACTTTGCTTCATTCTGTGCAGAGCGTAGACCGTGCCCACCCGGTCTCATCCCCGGGCTGACCGACGGACAGACACCGGGACAGCGAGCAGGCGACAAAGGGCTGACCGACCGGCACCATGGGGCTCATCTGCCGGGTAAGATAAAACATAAGACTCCGGTCATTTGCGGTACTGATTCTCAGACAGACACAGTGATGTTAGACGGGATTAATTGTGGCCGTGATGCTGCCGGTGTGAAGGGCATAAAGGGAACAGAGCCGGGCTGTTTTCTTGCACCTCAGAGGGAGCATGATGAGAGCATGATGAGGGGTTCGTGTGAAGAGAAAGCCTGAAGGAAAATAAGTTGAGTGTTTCTGTCGCCGGCTGCTGCATGGTGTGCAGGAAAAAGGAAAGTGTCCGCGTGCATGAAGGAGGGAGACAGTGTCCGGTGCTGCCGGTGAAAGGGCACATTGTAATCTGTGTAGTGTATAAATTAAGGTTGTTTTCCGACCGAGGGTTGGGAGGTGCTGGTGAGTCGAAAAAGAAAAATATTAACTGAAATCAAACAGTCTATAGCCTACCTCCCTCCATGAATAGCCGACATTTATTTAAAAACAAAGTAAAAACCAAGTGCCTAGTATTAAAACTTAGCATACACTGCACCCACACTGCAAACGTGAGCTCCACAAACACATTTAAACTTCACACTGGAATATTTGATTTTTTTCCCCCCCTTTTGCGCGTGTTTGTGCGCACGTGTGCGTGGTGCAGCCTACGTGCCAACCCACGAGAGTTTGTGGATGTTGATTTCTTAAAACAGGCCCCTCCAGAGAACGTGGAGTTTAGATTTAAAGCCTAGTGGAAAGAAACACCACAGAAAAAAACAATAATTTTCTAAAAATATGAGCCGGAGGACTTTCTTTTTGCTCTCCCCCTGTCTGGGTTTCTGTTCTGGGTTTATTAGGACCGATCATTTTTTCCGCTGTTTTCCCTCCGACAGCAGATGTTTTTATGAGGCAGACAATAAGGGGAGTAAACCCTGCAGCAGGCACTGGACTGAAGTTTCCACCCCCACAGCCCCGTTTGTTCACATCTCAGTGACAGCTGAGGGCCCCGGGCGGAGGCTCGGGTTCCCACGGCCCCTGGGCAAATTCACACCGGTCAAAACCATTTATAGCACATACTTTAAAAATATTCAGTTAAAAATGTGCTACAAGACGCAAAAGATTATGGCTAATGTCCATCACAAGATGGATTAATTAATTCCTTATTTATTTGGCTCCATATCCTGGAAGAAGTATTGAGATATTTTAGGCCTGTACTTAAAACAATTACTCCAGTACAATTGAAAGTTCTGCATAGTATAAAAATCTATAGTTAAAGTATCAAAAGTAAAATAAAAAAGAGATGATATCAGTATTTTAATGCCATCTTTTTTGAGTAATTGTTATTAGCTATACAGTAACAGTGCTTTACATTTTTATACCTTCAATTTTAATTTTCAATTGTGCTTTAAATGTGTAAAAGAAAAGCTTTTGAGAAATGTTGCTTCAAATTTGAAGAATTGTGGAACAATAACATAATAAGATCATATCATGATGAAATTCTGCAGAAACTCTATATATGATATAGGGCTGTAATACAACAATACGATACGTATCACAATACCGAGGCCATGATACGATAGCCTACGTATCACAATACACAATAATGAATTGAGTAATGACCATGTCCTACACAGAATTTACTTTATTATTTTGCATAACAGCGTTAGCATAACTTAAAATGCAGTAAAACGGTATTTAGGCATATTTTTGCAAATATTGCGCCTCCTGCAATTTGAAAATTGCAGATAAAATGTCGAGCTTTAATAGTGTGTAGAATACTAGCGCACACTTCTCAGTGTGTTACTTCATACTGTATGTATTTATTCACTGTGTTGGCATTTATAAACACCACCTCCTCACCAATTAATTTTTCATTTTCATTTTGAGTGAAAAGAGCACCTGTCACATAAATTATGGGCCCTGTGTTAAACTCACCAAGACATTAAAAAATCAGCTGACTTATATTGCTTCTTTGTTTCTGGTGTGTAAAAATGTCACTACAGGCTGTTACAGACTCCTGTTAGCGTTCTGCACCGCCTGTTACAAATTATGATTATATTTATTGTTTTGTAAAATTCACCTGACAATGCAGGCAGCCAGGGTATAATGTTGGTATTTTATTTCATTTCAGTTTAGTGTAGTTTGTTCCATCTTGATTTTTATTGGTTTAACCTAACCATTGAATGTAGGACAATTAGTGCCGCTGCTTGCTGTTGCCATGGTAACCAGGGGAGCTCATACACCATCATACTGTACATCATTGTCTGCGTGTACACAAAGAACATGGATGACAGAATTCTGGAATGAAACGATTGTTGGTTTTACGATCTACAGGCATTTCTTTATAAGGGGTTTATTATTATAAATGATTACAGTATTTGTTAGTGTTTTAATGACATTTATCACTGCGTTATTATCAAGAACAAAGAATAAACACCAGCAAAAGGGATTTTTTTTTTCACAACCTGGCAACCCAGAACTTCTTATTAATGGCTTCTAATGGATTTGTAAAGCACCAGTGAATTATTCAATAACCATTAATAAAGCTCTCATTTTTAAGGGTGCCTTATTAGAAAGTGTTATCTAGGAAATAATTACTGTGTAAATACATGGACCTGCTTATATCAGAATATTAGAAGAAATATTGTGAAGTCCAGTGGAGGAAGTTTTTTGAGATGTCAGCAGTGCCCATTATTAAAAAAAAACACTCCATTATAAGTAAAAGTCCTACATTTATAATTTGACTTAAGTTTGAAGTACAAAAATATGAGTCGTAAAATAAACCTTAATATCAAAATGATCTTATTGGGCTACAGAATGATATTGTGTGGACAGATTATTATTGCTGAGGTGTTAGAGTGGGTCTATGTAATGTTTGCTGAACAACGGCCTCTGTGGCCACAAGTGGAAATAACCGGATGATATTAAATGCTTGCATTTTGTGTAACAGTACAAGTAGAGAAGAGAAGAGTCATTGTGTTAGTGAACAGACTCAGTACTGTCAGTTAAACAGCAACATCGACAGTTAAAGCTTTAACAGCTACAGTATGAGTAGCCACTGTTACTCATACTGGATAAGACTGTTGCAGCAATACTGCTGCTAAGTGTACTGAAGGGGTGTGTTTTACTTATCATGAATTTATCTTTTCATTTGTAAGAGGAATATTGTATTTCTTCTTCTTCTTCTTCTTCTTCTTCTTCTTCTTCTTCTTCTTCTTCTTCTTCTTCCATACTTTCTTCTGTAGCGGGCTGGATTTTGAAACTAGAAGATTTCAGGAATCCGTTGGTACCAACTATGTTATAGCTAGTCGGGAATGGGGCTAAATAAAGCTCCAAAGTTAGGATATTTTCAAAGGGGTCCCTTGACCTCTGACCTCAAGATATCTGAATGAAAATGTGTTATATGGGTACCCACGAGTCTCCCCTTTACAGACATGCCCACTTCATGACAATCTCATGTAGTTTGGGGCAAAAAACTGCAGTTTTTCTCATGCTGTATAAATGTGTTATTCTCACCTATTCTAAAATGGTGTATTTGAATATTTCT